>JAWHQI010001629.1:0-65002 GCA_033032865.1 Dactylorhiza incarnata
GGGGCGGCACGCCTCCCGCCCCTTCTGTCTTCTTTCACGGTGGTAGCCGGCGGCGCCACGGCCGCCGACCACCCCTGGAAAGTCACCGGACCCCGGCGCACCGCCGGGGGCGGCGCCGGCCGCCGGCGCCCGCTCTGCCCGGCGTGGCAGCGGCCGGCCTCCCGTTAAGGCTAACGGGAGCCGCCCGATCTCTCCCAGGAAATCGGGTGGCTCCCCTATTCTTATTTCCTGCCCCCGCCTCAAACTGAGTGCTCCCACAGCGGATCCGCCGCAGATCCGCTGTGGGAGCCACAGAAAGGCGCATGGTGCAAGACCCCTGCGCCTCTTCCCTGCCTCTAACCGCACCCCATACTCCCTTCCCCCTTCCCCATTTTTCTGAGGAAAAATGGGGCCTTTTCAGCCAAAACCTCCAAGATGAAAAATGTGCCCCACTCTGAGGGGCACCTCCTGTAATATTTTGGGATTTTTAGGAAATCATTTGCTATTTTTAAAACCCTACCAAAGGTTTATTTTGAGAATATTAAAGGCCAAATGAGTTGGAAAAAATCACCAAAAATTATAGGCTCTACTATAAGGTATTTTACAACTACTATTAAAGTTGGGGAGTGTGACGTATTATTTTGGTCCACTAAAAGCTTTTACAAGCAAAATAAACGCCCAAAAAGGGAGCGAAATTCGTCGGAATAGATCGGCGTCCTCTCGATGCATATTTCTAAAAAAAAACCTTATAAAGATAAGCGCAAAAATCTTATGGAACGTAAATAAACTCCCGAAATGGAGTTGAACCCCTATGAACGGGAGAAAGCAGAACCTCCTCCTACAAACAGAGTCGACGATTGAAGCCTCCTCTTATGGAGTGATTGGACTACTAACCCTTTATTTATTGTACTGCTTTCTGTATTTTCAATACTCCAGTCTCGCACTGGTCCTATTTACTGTTTTCAATACTTTCATACTCCAGTCTCGCACTGGTCCTATTTACTGCCTTCAGTGCTTTCATTTCTCCAGTCCCGCACTGGTCCTGATATTATGGCCCCCTGCTTCCGGCCTACTTTATTGCTTAATATTATGGCCCCCTGCTTCCGGCCTACTTTATTGCTTAATATTATGGCCCCCGCTTCCGGCCTACTTTATTGCTTAATATTATGGCCCCCTGCTTCCGGCCTACTTTATTGCTTAATATTATGGCCCCTGCTCCGGCCTATTTTACTGCTTATATTGCACTTTCTAATTCAGCGCTAACTTCGGTCCTGCGCTAGCATGCGGTGCTTATCCTCCCTTCTGCGAGGCCTTGGTTGGGGAAAAACCAGAGTTGAGCCGCTCCTCCCAGGTTAGCCCCAAGCACGGAGCCCTCATACCGCTGAGCCTCCCGGTCAGAGGCCGTATGACCGGTTGAGTAGGTTGTCGCGCATCTTAAAACGCTTTCTCTGTATTTAAGTAGTTGAAGATTGTTTGGAAGTGGCGGGTCGGTCACGCCCGCAGACCGTTCGTACCGGTGCGGGTGGGTTGACGACTCATGGCGACAGGGAGATGTGCACAGCGGGTTGTCACCACTCCGAACCTGCAGTTTTGCCTCAGCTGGTCGGCCTAAAAATCGATTCGCCGGATGTCGCTCACATCCAGTTAGTACACCAAGATGTACGGGAGGGCCTGAGTGATACAGTACGACTACACTCAGAAGTGGCAAGACTGGCCACTGTCACCGACGGCTACATCGGTGAGGCCGCGGGGTTAGCTCCCCTGCTTGAAATAAAGCGGTCTAAACTGTGTCGACACAGGTTCTTTTGTGTGTGTGCACGTTTGAATACCTGGGTACGTGTATGCGCGAAATAGTGTTGTGTATTTACTATACTGCGCGCTTACGGATGATAGGGCGGGATGCTCTATTTATAGATATATATGTATGTATATATATATATATATATATATGTTTACCTGCTGCTAACCCTCTACCTTGCTTCGGCTATTTATTTCTGTACTTTAGCCCGCCCCCGGATATGGATCCGGGGAGGGATGTTTTTTCTACTTAGCTTTGTGAGTAACGGTTATTTCTTATAACCAATCACAGGAGATGGGACAGCACGTATCCCTCGCACCGCAGGATGAGTTACCAGCCTTAGAGATGGCCCGATCGGACACTCCAGCCTCACCCCCTATCTTCCGACGACGTGAGTCTAGAGTATAGGACTAGCCTAGTGTCTTTTATTATAGTCAATGTAGCCCCCGAGGCAGTAGTTGTAAACAATAGGCTTCGACCCTATTTAAATATGTAAATATAAGCAGTATGCTTGGTTTTGTTTATTTCGATAGCTTCCGCTGTGCATTCTGATGTGATGTTGTGATTCTCGTGCCTGACAAGGAGACCACTCAGTGCTTGAGAGGGTGGGTCATTGCCATCCGGGAAGCACTAGTGGCCATCTTGGGCAGTAAGATCTCCCTCCCTGAACCCGGTTCAGGTCTGGGGAGGGGGGTCTTACATTAATGTCACTTAGGAAGTGGCGTGGGTATATCGGAGAGTAAACCATGAATGCTTACACATGCTTTCGACTCTTTCCTTTAGTCACTTTGGGGTATCCTATTACTTGGCCAAATAAATTCGAGGTTAGTGTCAGACTAGGATACCTTATGAGACGTCTTGCTAAGTCAAACCAATACGGTGTACTAGTCAGGTTGGCCTAATATCATCGTTAAGTGGACAAGATTATGTGATTTCCTGTATGGGCACACCACTGCTTCCACTGCTAGTTTGTCCTCAAACTAAGCTCGAGCGGGGCGGCCCACGGTTTGTGGACTTCTTTTACTTGGATCGAAAGTCGGCTAAGCTGATACCAGTTTGTAAGACCCTCTTTTTTGCATTCCTTCCCGGGTCTTACCGCCCAGAACCACCATCTTGCGGCGACACCATACACCCAATGGTCACCGCCACAATACGCCGATCATTCGTCTATTTATCATCATCCAGGCCAACCATAATCACAGTAATTGAAGTACTAAATGAAACAATTCCACAAAATCACAATATATAATTGTCATAAAACAATATTACAAAGTCCGCGATGAGAAAGAACTAAAAGAATAAGGGCTTACGCCCAGTACATCGATATCCTTGCTACAAAAGTCTCTCGTCTCTACGTCTATGCGGAAGCTATCAAACTCTGTCTTCATGCATTTGTAGCTGCTGCTGGGACGACGTGTATTGGCTGCTCTGCTTCATCCCGTCTTTCTTATAACCCGAGCCTACCGCTCGCAGGACTATCCCAGTCCTTCCTTATAACCCAAGCCTACCGCTCGCAGGACTACCCCAGTCCTTCCTTATAACCCAAGCCTACCGCTCGCAGGACTATCCCAGTCCTTATTCCTTTCCCTCCCAAATTTGGGAGGGAGATTATATTTCAAGTTCTCCTACTTTACTACTCTTGTCTATATTAGTTGATCTCAGAGGCTTGCGGTGAATCCTGGACTTCCCGTGGATTACCCGGTGAATGGCTCGCAATGGTACTAGGGAATGTGATGATGACTGAAGCTCAAGTTCCCCTTTCCAGGATATTTACTCTTATTGGTTTCTACCCATTCTTATATGTCCATTTGCTCTCCAATTGCTATAAAATCATAGGGTGGATTACCATTTGACTCGGGCAGACATGTGTCAGTGTTCTATTGAACACCGAACCAAGTCCTACCTAGTGACCGACTAATTTCTTGTGTTATCTCTCAATCACAACTTGCACTTCCTGCTAAATCATTCTTCACCTTCCCTAATAGGCCCTTGTCAAATTCCTGAATTGATAGTTTTACTAAACACACCCCCGTCTTCACTTCCGTTGTTTGCCTTTGGTGATTAATCCTCCAACCTAATTGGGCATCTTTAAATCTCTTAGAGTTAATAACTCTAGGGGTGGTGACCATAAAGAAGGGGTCTGAATCTATGTTTTCAGTTTCTACTGTTCGCAGACCAAGGTGGAATTGAACTAGGTTTGACTCTTAAGATGCAACCTTGGTCCTATCAAGTCCTAATGAGTTCCAAGTTCTTACCACAGGTTCACAATGTGTAATGATCTAACAACCTCAAATCCTATATTTCATACTCTTCCATGGAATCCTTAATCATAGTTTCTATTCAAATAAATGGGGTGAAAGTAAAGTTTTACGCAACAAGTATCATCTACAGATCTCTATAAATTCCGATGAATTCACAATAGTATAGTATTGGTCTAAAAGCCTCAAACCCTAAGTTTCACATTTTTCCAGGGATTATTTAACCATGATTTCTATTTAACATGAATGGGGTGCAAATAAGGATTTACACAACAAGTATCATCTACATATCTCTATAAATTTTGATAAATTCACCATAGCATGGTATTGGTCTAAAAACCTCAAAGCCTAAGTTTCCATTTTCCAGGGATTATTTAACCATGATTTCTTGTTAACATGAATGGGGTGCAAAATAAGGATTTACACAACAAGTATCATCTACAGATCTCTATAAATTCTGATAAATTCACCATAGCATAGTATTGGTCTAAAAACCTCAAAGACTAAGTTTCACATTTTTCCAAGGACTATTTAACCATGATTTCTATTTAACATGAGTGGGGTGCAAATAAGGATTTACACAACAAGTATCATCTACAGATCTCTATAAAATCTGATAAATTCACAATAGCATAATATTGGTCTAAAAAACCTCAAACCCTAAGTTTCACATTTTTCCAGGGAATATTTATTCACAAATTCTATTTAAATTGTTGGGGTGCAATAGGGTTTTATACACCAAGTGTCAACAATTGATCTCCATAAATTCTGAGAAATTCAATATAGCATAATAATGATCTAAAAACCTTAAACCCTAAGTTTCACATTTTTTCCAGGGAATATTTATTCACAATTTCTATTTAAAGTAGTTTGGGTGCAAATAGTGTTTTATACACCAAGTGTCAACAATTGATCTACATAAATTTTGAGAAAATTTACAGGACTAAAGGGTCACTAAGGGAATCTACCTGAATAATTTCATAATTTTCCAGTGACCATATGAGGCATGAATATCATACTTACATAAATTTGACCTAAACCAAAATAAATCACTTCTAGAGAAACATATGTGATCAAAATTCCAAAATAAATTCCTAAACATGTCTTTCAAGTCAAGGACCGTTCCCTCCAGAATTTTGGATTTACCCCTAAAGTTTTGACTCAAATCATTTCATTAATTTAATAGTGTGATAATTTAAATTTAATTAGACACTCTAGGAAAATAATTTCCAAAATCATGAGACTTATGTCAAAGATGTATATCCTCATGACATACAAAAGCCCCAAGGCTTCAGAGGCATGCATGGAGAATTTCTCCATTAATTTCTCAAATAGGTCAATGGGTTAAAGGGGTCAACATTCACCATAACTAAAGATCTTGCATGTGGGATATCTCAACATGCATGAGTCCAAGTGATCTCAAATTTTGTCCAGGGACTATCTTTGATCTACCTGAGTTTTGAGTGGAGTTGACCTTGTATAACCCTAGATCTAGGTGTCACATGGAAAAAGTAAATTTTCCCAAAACCATAGGACATTTTTTGTCATAAAATCTGAAATTTCTATTGAACATGACTCTATAATGTATCTCAACCATGCCTAAAATTTCAGGCCTTGGTTGAGGTCCCAATCAATGGGAATTAACAAAAATGTGGTTGGTTCATTGTTTGGACCAGTCTCACTAAATCTGACCTACAAGGGGCTACAGGTCACCGTTTTGGTCTGATTTTAATTTCTAAACAAAGTAGACTCAAGGATATACAAGTTTTGTCTCTGGACATTTTCGTTTTCAGCCTCTAAGGGCCTCAAAATTAGCCTATAAAATCGGGATGATAATGTGACATTTAATTAAATGAATTTTTATTAAATGATTCTGGGCTGCGTATAAGGAAATCACGCGCGATCGACGGCTGTAATTTTGCAAGATCCCTCTCCCGCTCCAGGAGAGTTCCAGATCTTATGCCCAGAACCGCCGCCTTATGGTGACGGTAAGACACAAGTTAGCCGCCTCCGTAAGACGTCGATCCTACTGGCAAGAACGATCAACTAGGCCAACAAGAGATAAGAAGAAAGCTAAGAAAGACAAACCAAGTCCACAATCACACATCTACATATATATCTACAAAGTATACAAGTCCAACAAGAGTACAAAAGGAAAGAGAGTAAGGTTTATGCCCGGTACATTTCCAAAATAAAAAAAGTAAGCAACTCTCTCTCACCCTACAATTACGCGGAAGCTATCAAACTTTGTCATCCTATCATTGAGTGGTGGTTGCCTTACTTCATCCCATCCTCCTGACCTGTCGCCAGAACGGAGTCCTGCTGTTTCGGTACATCATCCCTAAAATGATGTGGTCCACTGACCGTTAGTCAAAAGACTAAGCCAAATTCCCCATCCCCTCCCCCCCCCCCCCCCCCCCCCCCCGCGACTCCTAGGCACCGTGCGGGAGGAAGAAGTGGAGGACAACAAAAGGGTAAATCAAAAGCAGGTGACAGTGGCGAGGCTAGCAAGGTATATAGATACTAAACAAGTAAAGGAAACAGCTATACACTAGCAAGAGTAAGTTTATCAGCAATAAATAAAGACAATATAAGTCAAAGAAGTAGGTACAAAAGTAAAGGGCAGCTACGAATGTAACCTTAGCTTATATGCACACACAAAGCACATAAGCTAAGGGATCTGGCACTAAGGTAAACTCATCGTATAAAAGGGCCCATACTAATTTATACGATGAGGTCTCTACTTTATGCAAGAATGCTATGTTATGATATGCAATGCAATGGTGCAACTCACACACACACACACATGACTCTGTACGTACAGACCTTTAGTTCCCACTTTTCGGAGGTAGCTAACTTGTGTGTTACCGTCACCGTAAGGCGGCGGTTCTGGGTATAAGATCCGGAACTCTCCTAGTGCGGGAGAGGGATCTTACAACTGGTATCAGAAGTCGGCTAAGCTGATACTAGTTTGTAAGACCCTCTTTTTTGCTTTTAAACCGGGTCTTACCGCCCAGAACCGTCGTCTTACGGCGACACCATTACACCCAATGGTCATCGCCACAAGACGTCGATCCTGTCGGCTGTTTATTCATCATCCAGGCCAACCATAATCATAGTAATTGAAGTATTAAATGAAACAAGTCCACAGAATCACATTATATATTATCATAATACAAATGTCCACGATAAGAAAAATACTATAAGGAATGAGGGCTTAGAGTTGACCTTGGCCAAATTGATCAATTTGGTTGACCTCAATGGGTCCTAAATGACCCAAGGGACTCCCTAAGGGGGTTAGGGAGTGTTAGTGGGGCCCACTTGTCATTTTGAAGCTCAATTATCAAGCCCTAATCTTTGGGCTCAATTTGACTATTTGCACACCAAGGTGATTTTTACCTATTCACCTTGGTTCTTAAGGCCATTTTGGCCTCTTAGAGAAATGTCATGACAAAATTCACCTTAGGGGTCTAGTTGTTCTGGGGATGTTACAAATCTCAATAAACGAAGAAACAATTTCGTCCCCAAAATTAAGGTTGGGTCTACGGAAGTCAGAGTTCAGAATATACCCAGAAGGTTTAATAGTTTCTGTACAACATGACTCCCGACTAATATTGGAAACGGTTAGGTTAAGTTCACATCGCCTCATCCTCAGTTTTCTCCCAAGTGCACTTTCGTTAAATCTTACTATGTTCGTAGTCATGATCTTCTTCCTGGAGGTTCTAAAATAATTCCCAATTGATGAAGGTACACGTAGTGGAGGGAAGATCTAGATTAAAGTGAATTTACACACTCACAAGGCGAGTGAGTAACTCAATCGAGCCCTATAATCTATAGTATGATGTCTTCGTAAGTATACAATTCTTGATCCGGAGAGTATAATGTCATGTTCACCATCAATATCTTCAATACCATATCCTTATTAACACTTTGGATCTAACTCTCCTATGGTTCACAATCATTGTACATGTGATGTCAGTACTCATATTTGTTAGGTGTTTGCAATTAGAATTTAGACTTGTCTTCCAAGATCATGATATGCTTATGACTTGGGCAATACTGATTCTCTTAATTTTCATGACATCGTCATTCTTTTAATATTGTATGTCAACATTTAATCATGCTTCTAAGATCCAAAATGTTATTTAGTAAATTTAATTATGTTTATGGTCATTTACTGAACTAAAGGATTGTTGAAACCAGTAACCCGGTTTCAGCGTTCGGAAGGGGGATGTGACTAACTCTTACTTGACCCAAGCTAAGACCCTTGACCGGTCACTAGGAACTGAGAGACTTGCCCTTGATGATTGCTGGAGCCTAAAAACAAACCCCTGAAGCTGCAGCGTGGAGGTCCCACCACACACCCGGAAGCTCACTCAGAACTTCCCCTCCCAAGCCAATGCTGAGCTTGGGCACCTTGGAGGGCACTAAGGATCACCTCACCGACCACCTTCAACTATAAGGGGAGGGGGAGGGGTAGTGCTTGCTCACGCGTGAGGGAGGGGGTAGAGACCAACCCTTCTCAAGGTGCCCATGGGGGTCTATTTATAGACTTTCCCAAAAACGGACTGCGAATAGCCAAAATCGGACTGCGGATAACAAAATTCCTCCGAAAGATGGAGGCTGAAAGTGCACAGTGAACCTCACTAGAATTCTCTAGAGGGGGGGGGGGGTGAATAGAGATTTAAAATATTTTGTGCAAAGTAAATATATATATGTGTATGATCACAGATTAGAGCTTCCACACACACACCAACAAGAATTAAACAAATAAAGAAAGTAAATGCAAGAAAAGAAATCACAGCACAACACAAGAAAATATAGTGGTTTCCCAAACTTTGGGTAGTCCACTTTTCTACCCCCTTGGTAGGAATTCACTATCTTGCACTGAGTCTTTTGATAAGGAGACTCTTAGAACCACCCTGAGTCTTTTGATAAGGAGACTCTTAGAACCAACTGAGTCTTTTGACAAGGAGACTCTTAGAACTAGTACAACTGAATTTTTTGAAGAGTGATTCTAAAAACTCTTTTACAATATGTGAGAATGAAAATAAGAAAAAGGAAAAGAAGTATTTAAAACAAGAATGAATCTTCTTCCTAGCAAGAACATTGGAAGCACAAGAAGTAGTGAATTAAATCTTTCTTCTATAGAGAGAAGAAGATTTGTAGCTTTTCCCTCTTATGTGAGAGCTATCAGAATTTGCAGCAGAGTGATTTCAGAAGCAGGAGAAGAAGAATGCTTGAATATTGCTGCAGGGCTATTTCTCAATTCTCTCTTTATCACTTGGGAGCTTTTCCTCTTTTTCAAATGTAAAATGGTGAATCACCTGGTCCCCTTTCTCTGCCGACCTCCTTGGTTATTTATAGCTCTGTTCATTAAAATAACACTCTAGGAGAGTAATCAATTAGCAGGCAGAGTATTTAGAAAGAAAGAGAAATTTACATAACAGTTATATCCATAGACGGAAAGTATTCAATCTGATTTCAAATAATGTCCATAAAGGATTTAATCAATTTAGCCAAGAATCTAATAGAGGAAAAGAAAGATTCAGAACGGCTATAAGACATAAATTGATTCCATATCAATCAGATCTATAAGATAAGGAAAGAGATCTGGCGATTTTGAATTCTGTCATAAAGATCGACGTGCGTCGATTACTATTCGACGCAAGCGTCGAATACATCCTGTCTGGACGTCGAGAGGAGAATAAGGAAGGTGCGTCGACTAGGGTGCGTCGACTTCTCAAGATACGTCGACTAGAAGTCAGAGCTACGTCGACATAGGATACGTTGACTTCTGCTTGGAGCTACTTCGACTCATTCTGATACAAGCGTCGACTTTATCTCAACGTTGCGTCGAATACTATTCGACGCATATTTACTTAGCCTTATTTTTCATTCTTAGAATTCTTCTTTAACTCATTTCTAGGGGTTAAGAGAAATCATTTCCCCAACAATCTCTCCCTATTTATCTTAACCCTATTTAGAGAGAAATTGTATTTAGCAAAGCATATAATTAATACTTCACAGCATTTGTAAAGATAAGAAATAAAATCAGAAGAAAAATTGGAATAAGAAAGCATATGACAAGCATTTGTACAGATAATGATTTCACATAAAGTATATGAAGCATTGTTTTCAAGTATTATTCAGGAGGGGTAGGAGGAGTCTTTCTTTTTCTCTTGAATACTATTGTGGATTGCTCTTTCCCAGTAGCAGGTGACTCCCTCAGCTCCCCCTGGGTCTCAGCCATTTGCTCCCCCTGAGTCTCAGCTCCCCCTGCCCCTGACTTCTGAGCCCCTTCTTCAGCCATCACAGCATCTGGCTCTTTCTCTTTCCCAGCATCAGCTTCATTTTCTTTTTCAGTATTCAGCTCTTTATCACCTTCTTCCTTTTCAGCCTCATTTTCTGCTCTGCTTCCCTCCCCTTGTAGTAGTGCCACTTGATTTGCAGCATCTCTTGCTATGTTGAGTACCTCTATTGTTTGTTCATCATTGTGTAGCTCAGGTACTATCTCATTCCCAATTGTCTTGAGCAGTGCAAGACTATCAGATTTTGAAGAAGGAGGGGATTTGTGTGAGGGAGATTTAAGATTGGAGGGCTGCTCTTCATCAAGCTTCTCCCCCTTCTTGACCTTCTTGGCCAAGGAGGTTAAGAAAGACTTGGTAACTCTTGAGGAAGAGAGAGAGTTCTTCAAACTTTGCACAGAGGCACTGACCCCATCTATTTGGGTGTGCATGTGTAGGATTGAGGAATGAATCTGGGAGCAGTGCTCATCCAGCATTGCTTGGAATGTTTGGTTTGCTGATGCAATGCACTGAGTGAGGAAAGCTTTAGTGGATGCAGATGGTTCATGTTGTGGTTGGGGATGAGGAGAGAGTGGTGAAGGTGGTGATGAGGCTGGAGAGAAGTTAGTTGATACATGAGGTATGGGTGATAAAGGAGGTGGAGAAACTGCTGTTTGAGGAGCAGGTGTTTGAGAAGAGGTAGGTAGAGAAGGAGTTCTGAGGGTGGTAGAGACTATTTGAGTGGATGATGGTGGTAGAGAAGAATTGTCTCTTTGAGGAGAAGGAGGAGGAGATGGATGAGCAGGAGATTGATGAGCAGGAGAGTTAGGAGGAGAGGGAGTCCTTTCAGGAATGGAACCAGGCTTAGGAATTTGCCTGGTCCACTTGGAGAATAGGGCTATTGACATTCTTTTCCCTGGAGGAATGGGGATTCCTTTTGACCTACAGAGGTCAGGGAAGGAGTGGAAGAGTACTTGACTCATAATCCTCATATATGCATTTTCTTTGTGTGAGTATTTGGAGCCTATTATTTTGAGTAACCATGTGGCCCAGTCCACCTTCTTCTTCAGCACAAGGGCCCCCATGATGTTCAGTTGCTGCTTGGGAACTACATCATGGGCTGAAATTTTGCATAGTAGTATCTTTCCTACTATGTCTGCTAGCAGTCTGTATTCCTCAGAAAAGTCTATTTTCTTTAGATGGATTGGTTTATCCCTTGAAAACTTCATGGTGGTTAGCAGATGCTTGATTTCATCAGGTGTGAGGTCTATAGATTCATCACCTAATGGGGGAATGATAAAGACTTATAAGGTTACTCTTTAGAAATTGATTTCCTTTCCCTATTTTATTTAAACAAAGATAATATTAGGATATACCTGTAGGAAGATCAAAGGTGGTCCTAATATGTTCTGCAGAGATTGAGACAGGTGTCTCATAGATTGTTCCCTGGATTTCTCCTTGTTCAGATATCTGAACATGAGTTATTAGCTCTGTGAGCTCTGATTCCAGGAGCTTGCACCTAGTGGAGTTGAGCTTGTCCAGTTCTGCTGCAGTAAAAAGAGCAATGATGCTCTTATAGTTTTCTGCGGCTGCTTGGAAAGACTCAAGGTCAATGTCGAAGCCTGAGTTGATTTTGGGAGCCATTTTAGTTCAGTGAAAGGGAGAGGAAAAATCGGCTGGTCTGAGGAGCAAGAAGGATGAAAGATGCAGAGTCGTGAAGGCTTCTAACTGAAGATACTATTTAAGTCAGGTGAAGCGTCGAAACTGGACTCAAGTCGAGGCTTATTCGGTACTTCCGTGGATGTAACCGAAATATTTTGGTATTGCCGCTCGTTTTCATGAAGTCGACGTTACGTCGAGTGGAATTCGACGTGAGCGTCGATATAGTCTGATTTGGGATGATAGGGTTTCCTATCGACGTATGCGTCGAGTGGAGTCGACGCATGCGTCGGTTTCACTTATTGAGTTGAGTTATCGACAGTGCGTTGATTAGAAGTCGACGTGACTTTTAATTTTCATGAAGAATTCTAGGTGTTTATCTCTACCTAGTTCTAAGTCAGTCTTGGACTAATTTTTACAGATAGTTTGATTGGTTGTACCAACATTTTTTGGCAAGGTGGCCAGCTTTGTTACATATATGGCACTTGATTATCTTATTATTATGATAATTTGAGTTTAGAGAGGAATAGAAGGGTTGATTAGAATAGAAGGTTTGATTATGATGGGAATTTTGGTTAGGATAGAAATTTGGTTAAAATGGGAATTTTGGTTACCATGTTTAGGGTAGAAATCATGATAGAGGTGTTGATTAGGATAGAAATCATGATTGGGATGAATGGGTCCTGAATATGGGTTAGGATGAAAGGCTTTTGGAGGAAAGGTATTTAAGTTGCTCTGAACTTTTGTGCGTCGATATCTATTCGACGCATGTTGATAGTCGCGTCGATTTGTATTCGGCGCTTTCTCCAGATGGCGTCGATCTGATTTCAATGCATAGAGAAAGTTGCGTCGATTGGAAGTCGATGTGCTTTTGTTCAAGCGTCTAGAAGAGGTCGAGGCATCTGAGAGGTTGCGTTGAGTATAAGTCGACGCACTATCATTTATGCGTCGATATGAAGTCGACGCAATTGTATCTTCAATTTTCATTTTTTTTTTTTACTCCTTTATGTGTTGTTTTTCTTGGATTAGTTGTTTCTTCAGATGAAATTTGTGAGTCACAGCTGAATAATATGATGTCTCATCAAATTCCTTTATTTCTTTGTAGGAGTTTTCTTCCTTATCTCGTGGGTCTTTTTCTTGGTTTGTCCATTTGACAGGTTTAGTGAATTTTACAGGGCTCATCCAAGCAGGTTTGCTGGATGGATTCAAGCTGGTTGATGGATCAGCTCCTAGCCCAAGATTTTTGTGTCTCATTGTTTGTTTTTCAGTGATTTCCTTAAGAGTTTGGCTTCTCATGTTTAATGATTCTTCAAAGGCCTTTGCCTGGGAAACCTTATCCTTAAGGAACTGATTTTCTATTTTAGCCTTTTCTATCTCCTTTTCTATGATGTTAGCCCTTAATTCATAATATTTAGAGCATTTAACTTCTCTATTTCTCTGGTTTTTAGCTACATTGATTTGTTCATTTAGATCTTTAATTTCTTGTGTTGCTTTCAGTTGATCTAGACACATTCCCATAAAATCATTTCTGAAGTTATCACTTTGAAAATCTATTTTATCAAACATGCTTACCTCATCCTTATCCTCAGATTCCTCTATGAGAATAAGGCTATCTTCTTTTTCATCTTCAGAAGATATGCTTTCTTCTGATCCTGTCTCACTCCAAGATTTAGCACTATCATTATTTTTTGATCCTTCAAGGGCCATCAAGCATAGATCTTCTTGCTTAGGTTCTTCATTGTCACTCTTGGAAGAGGAGCTGTCCTCAGAGTCTGTATCACTCCAGGCTTCTGCTATAAAGCCTCTTTCTTTCTTCTTCCCCTTTTTCTTGAGATCTTTCTTTGTCTCAGCATTTTCTGGACATTCTGGGGCAATATGTCCAGGTTTCCTGCAAGAATAACAAATAATTTCTTTAGTAGGAGTTTTGTCATACCTTGGTTTTGACTCTCTCCTTCTTGATCCATCTGTCCTGACCCATTTCTTGAATTTTCTGGCCAGGAAACTGAATAGTTCTTCTTCAGTGATAGAGCCTCCTTCCTCTGTTGCTTTTAATGCAATGTTCCTGTCTTTTGAGGAGATTGGAGTGTTTTCTCTTCTCTTCTTCTCTTCTCTAGTTTTCAGCAGTTGCTCATATGATTTGAGTTTTCCTAAGAGAGCATCTGTTGAGATTTCCTTTTGTCCTCTTGTGTCTCTTATGGCCCATGTTCTTGAGTCCCATGAACTAGGGAGACTCATTAGCAATTTGTTATTAATCTCAGTGAGAGAGATCTCTCTATCCAAGTTTTTCAATTGATTGATGATTAGACTGAATCTGTCATACATCTCAGAGATACTCTCTTCATTTTTCTTTTGGAAGTTCTCATATTGTGAGATCAATAGAGCCTTCTTATCTTTCTTTTCATCAGCACTTCCTTCCACCATCTTTGTAAGAGCATCCCAAATTTCTTTGGCTGATTCACAGTCAAAAACCCTTTGAAAGATGTCATCTGAGAGGGTTGAGACAAGTATGTTCATGGCCTTTAGATCACATGTTCTTGCCTTCTTCTCATCTTCTGTCCATTCAGATCTTGGAACAAGTGTTTGTGTGACATTGTCATTTGCATCCTTTCTATAAGGCTTTGGGGGACCTGTCACAGTAATATTAAACAAGTTATCATCAATAGAATTCATATAAATTCTAATTCTTGTTTTCCAAACTGCAAACTTTTCAAGATTGCACATTGGTGGTCTGGTGGAAGCATAATCTTTGATTTGTGCGATGTGAAAAATAATTGTTAGAAAAATATATATTTATAAATAAGAGGTAGGATCTTTTTTATCAAGGAGTTAACCTTTTTAGATCAACCTCCCTCTGATACCAATTGAAAGTGCACAGTTAACCTCACTAGAATTCTCTAGAGGGGGGTGAATAGAGATTTAAAATATTTTGTGCAAAGTAAATATATATATGTGTGTATGATCACAGATTAGAGCTTCCACACACACACCAACAAGAATTAAACAAATAAAGAAAGTAAATGCAAGAAAAGAAATCACAGCACAACACAAGAAAATATAGTGGTTCCCCAAACTTTGGGTAGTCCACTCTTCTACCCCCTTGGTAGGAATTCACTATCTTGCACTGAGTCTTTTGATAAGGAGACTCGTAGAACCACCCTGAGTCTTTTGATAAGGAGACTCTTAGAACCAACTGAGTCTTTTGACAAGGAGACTCTTAGAACCAGTACAACTGAATTTTTTGAAGAGTGATTCTAAAAACTCTTTTACAATATGTGAGAATAAAAATAAGAAAAAGGAAAAGAAGTATTTAAAACAAGAATGAATCTTCTTCCTAGCAAGAAGATTGGAAGCACAAGAAGTAGTGAATTAAATCTTTCTTCTATAGAGAGAAGAAGATTTGTAGCTTTTCCCTCTTATGTGAGAGCTATCAGAATTTGCAGCAGAGTGATTTCAGAAGCAGGAGAAGAAGAATGCTTGAATATTGCTGCAGGGCTATTTCTCAATTCTCTCTTTATCACTTGGGAGCTTTTCCTCTTTTTCAAATGTAAAATGGTGAATCACCTGGTCCCCTTTCTCTGCCGACCTCCTTGGTTATTTATAGCTCTGTTCATTAAAATAATACTATAGGAGAGTAATCAATTAGCAGGCAGAGTATTTAGAAAGAAAAAGAAATTTACATAACAGTTATATCCATAGACGGAAAGTATTCAATCTGATTTCAAATAATGTCCATAAAGGATTTAATCAATTTAGCCGAGAATCTAATAGAGGAAAAGAAAGATTCAGAACGGCTATAAGACATAAATTGATTCCATATCAATCAGATCTATAAGATAAGGAAAGAGATCTGGCGATTTTGAATTCTGTCATAAAGATCGATGTGCGTCGATTACTATTCGATGCAAGCGTCGAATACATCCTGTCTGGACGTCGAGAGGATAATAAGGAAGGTGCGTCGACTAGGGTGCGTCGACTTCTCAAGATACGTCGACTAGAAGTCAGAGCTACGTCGACATAGGATACGTTGACTTCTGCTTGGAGCTACTTCGACTCATTCTGATACAAACGTCGACTTTATCTCGACGTTGCGTCGAATACTATTTGACGCATATTTACTTAGCCTTATTTTTCATTCTTAGAATTCTTCTTTAACTCATTTCTAGGGGTTAAGAGAAATCATTTCCACAACAGAGGCCGGGCGAGTGGAGCACTCGCCCGAGGCCGGGCGAGTGGAGCACTCGCCCGAGGACGGGCGAGTGGAGCACTCGCCCGAGGTTGGGCGAGTGGAGCACTCGCCCGAGGCCGGGCGAGTGGAGCACTCGCCCGAGGCCGGGCGAGTGGAGCACTCGCCCATGGCCGGGCGAGTGCTCACTCGCCCAAGGCCGGGCGAGTGGAGCACTCGCCCAAGGCCGGGCGAGTGGAGCACTCGCCCATGGCCGGGCGAGTGGAGCACTCGCCCAAGGCCGGGCGAGTGGAGCACTCGCCCATGGCCGGGCGAGTGGAGCACTCGCCCATGGCCGGGCGAGTGCTCACTCGCCCAAGGCCGGGCGAGTGGAGCACTCGCCCAAGGCCGGGCGAGTGGAGCACTCGCCCAAGGCCGGGCGAGTGGAGCACTCGCCCATGGCCAGGCGAGTGCTCACTCGCCCAAGGCTGGGCGAGTGGTGCCCTTCTCACTCGTCCGACCCGCTTTCACCTTAGCTAGTTCCGGTTGCTTGTGAACGGCTATTCCCCTTAACCGCCTCGATTCCGGTGAGTCTAGGTAAACCAAACCAGCTCGGCAAATATGAGGGTTGTACAAGGATACTCTAGTAATAATCAATGCTTAGTTTTGGTACTTGATTTCATGCGGGTCATCAATTCCAAGGCTCAAAAAATTCATATTATTGTCCTGAAACCTCATTCCTAATTTTTATCCCAAATCCACGTGTTATTGATGGTCAGATCTATAGTTCTCATTTTTGTTAAACGCAAACCAAGCTCAAATTTTGCACGAGACCTATCACCTATGAATCAACTATTGTGAGTATGTCGTAAATTGGTCTCTAAATCATTCCCAGAGTTTTGTAAGTGATAATTCCACAGATTTCAACTCTTCATAATGTCATATTTCTTTTTGGCCTAATTCTTATTTCCTTTATAATCATGGGGTCCCCATCTCGTACACCAAGTATCAGTTATCATGGGCAATAGGTTTAACATAATTTCCAGAGACTAATCATGATCCAAGATAGTGTTCAGCATAAATTCATTGTTTTCCTCCTTAAAGTAATTCTAGAAGATTAATTATGTGTCTAAGAGTGCAAAACCCATTTCGTGAATGAAGTATGATAACTAATCAATAGTTAAGTATAATAAAATTTTCAGAAGTTTAATGGAGACCACGAGTCTATCTACTCATTTCTATAATACTCCAGATTTTTAGGGGAACATGACCCTGGAATTCTCAATATTGCTTAATGTAACAAGAGTTCACAAACCCCAATTTCCTACGGGACTCAATCCTCAAAGTCTTTGATTCCTTCAGAGATGAAAGATCTCTTGATAATAAGTGTATGTTTCGAATTTCAAAGAATTGACCAAGTAAATAATTATTGTCCATAAAACTCTAAGTGTGTAACAACATGGGTGTTATCCTAAGCTACCTTGGTCTTATCAATCCGTAGGTCTATCAAAATTGTATGCAATGTAATTATTTCCAAAACCATAGAACTTTATCTCCAAAATTCTGATTCTTGGGCAGCATGTGTATCGTACTAAATTTACATGTACAGTGTAAAATTCAGATCATTTGGATAAGTCAGATGGTGGGGGCACATATATTTGGGTCTAGGGTTCACTTTATATACCCTGCACCAAAATAGGTGCCCGGGGAGTTGTATTGCAGAGACTTTTATGTATTTAGAATAACCCAAGTTAATATTATAGCGATCCAATAAACGAAGAAACAAGATTAGCCTCCCAAAATCTTGTGTTGAGTTTCTTATATCCGAAAATTTGGACATTTCTCATATGTACATAATCCTTATGGGTATACAGTCCTTGAGATTTGTGTATATGGTAAGGTTCTCTACCCTCAAAACTACCTTTTATCGCAACTTCTTCGAGGGTCGTGTGCTTGTTATCCTATTACCTGGTCTTCCTCTAGGCTGGAATTCGCATTCCTCATTTGACATCCTTTCTTTGTGATGGTTTTCCGAGGGTGAAGTGTGGAGTATTAGCTTCTAAGCACATAAGTTAAGCCTTATGAGTCTCATACTAATCCGCTTGTACAATCACAAGCACCAAATCCACTTAAGATTGTCCCATTTGTTTGTGTGAGGGGTGTTAATATCACTTAGGAAGTGACGTGGGTATATCGGGGAGTAAGCCCCGAACACTTACACACGCTTTCAACTCCT
Organism: Dactylorhiza incarnata; assembly: GCA_033032865.1. Classification (NCBI taxonomy): domain Eukaryota; kingdom Viridiplantae; phylum Streptophyta; class Magnoliopsida; order Asparagales; family Orchidaceae; genus Dactylorhiza; species Dactylorhiza incarnata. The sequence continues at coordinate 18,380 of JAWHQI010001629.1, forward strand.
TCTTTTAGTCACTTTGGGGGTATCCTACTACTTGGTCAAACTATTTTCGAGGTTGATGTCGGACTAGGATACCTTATGAGATGTCTTGTTAAGTCAAACCAATACGGTGTACTAGTCAGGTTGGCCTAATCTCATCATTAAGTGGACAAAGTTATGTGATTTCTCAAATGGGCACATCACTGCTTCCGCTGCTAGTTTGTCCTCAAACTAAGCTCGAGCGGGATGGCCCAGGATTTGTGGACTTCTTTTACTTGGATCGAAAGTAGGCTAAGCTGATACCAGTTTGTAAGACCCTCTTTTTTTTGCTTTTAAACCGGGTCTTACCGCCCAGAACCGTCGTCTTGCGGCGACACCATTACACCCAATGGTCGCCGCCACAAGACGCCGATCCTGCCGGTTATTCATCATCATCCAGGCCAACCATAATCACAGTAATTGAAGTATTAAATGAAACAAGTCCACAGAATCACATTATATATTATCATAATACAAATGTCCACGATGAGAAAAATACTATAAGGAATGAGGGCTTAGAGTTGACCTTGGCCAAATTGATCAATTTGGTTGACCTCAATGGGTCCAAAATGACCCAAGGGACTCCCTAAGGGGTTTAGGGAGTGTTAGTGGGGCCCACTTATCATTTTGAAGCTCAATTATCAAGCCCTAAGCTTTGGGCTCAATTTGACTATTTGCACACCAAGGTGATTTTTACCTATTCACCTTGGTTCTTAAGGCCATTTTGGCCTCTTAGAGAAATGTCATGACCTTGTCATGACAAAATTCACCTTAGGGGTCTAGTTGTTCTGGGGATGTTACAGATTTCGTCTTCGTCATGGCGCCAAAGGCTAGGATTTCTCGCGGCTGGGCCTTCTTGCGGGCCAATTTCTGGCCCCTACCTGCGGTTTCCGGCGAAACGACCAAGCCACTACCACCAGTCGACATAGGTCTTTCGACTGGTGGTGGCCGTTTGGCCTGGGGCAGCCGGAGGTGGCCTCCCGTGGTTTTCATTTTTTCAGCTAGGAGCAAGGTTTCAAGCTTTCGATTTCGCCATTATACGTGACGAATCGCAAGGGGGAGAGAAATGATACTAGCACTGGTGGAGAGGGGAATGAATCTTGTCTGTGCGCGAGCTTGGTGGCGGGTATTGCGGCAGAGGAATAGTTGGGCAGTGTTTCTGATGTCCATGGCTGCTCCGGCGCGGCTGAGCTCGAAATCGCCGTCTGAAGGGGGGGGGGGGGGGGGGGGCTCGAGTGCTTGGGAGGCTCTGAAGGTGGTAGTGCAGGGGAGGAGAGGGGTATATGGTGGGTTGCCATTAAGGCATTTCCGGCCAGCTCCTTGGCCGCCCCTTTCAGCCAATGGGGCTCCCTCCCCACTGCCCCAAGCTGAGGGAAATTACTCCCCCAGCTTAGAGGAGGGCTTGGGGAATGCAAAGGGAGTGCCAATTGGCACCCATCCCACCTTTTCCTTCTCTTGCCCCTTGTCTTCTTCCTCCATTTTTGACACTTGGACATGGCCTCCTTTTTCCCCCAATTCGAATTTTCAGCATGCCTATGGTCTGGTCACCATGGGGGCTGACCAATTGATACATGGGATTGGGCTAAGACTACTTGATTTGAGTTTTGGGCTCACTTGACCCAAAATAGGCCAAATTGGGGACTTTTGGGTTTGGGCATGGCTCAAGCTCACACCACTTAATGTGACTGACCCACATTATTGTCTTGGACCCTATGGAGCCATTCCAAGAGGAATTGAGTCATGGTGGGGTCATATGGGGCTTGATTGCACTTATTTGCCTATAGGGGCAATTTTGGTATTTTGGTGATTTTGACCTAATTCTCCAAAATTGAATGCGCACCTTGGCTCAGCTTGGTCTCATTTACTTCCCTTGGTGTTTATGGAGGGTCGTGCTAGGTTAATTTGGCAAATTGAATGTCAATTTAGGGTTTTAGCACATATAAATCAATTTGGGGCTTTTTAGTAATTAACCCAATTTCCCCAACTTGGTGGTCATATGATGGGGCTTTTGGGTCCATTAGGTCCCCTAGGGAGGTTTCCATATGATGGTGGGTCCAATTTGATCATTTGGACCCTAATTGACCCTTAATAGAGATGGTTGACTTATTTCATGCTAAAGTTGAGTTTGTCCAATTTGACAAATTGGGTCGACCCCAATGGGTCCAAAATAACCCAAGGAACTCCCTAAGGTGTTTAGGAAGAGTTGGTGGGGCCCACTTGTTATTTTGAAGTCTAATATCAAGTCATAAGCCATGGAGTCAAATTTGGCTATCTGCACACCAAGGTGATTTTCACTTATTCACCTTGGTTCTTAGGGCCATTTGGTATCTTAGAGGAATGACATGACCTTGCCATGACAAAACGCATCTCAGGAGTCTAGTCGTTCTGGGGATGTTACAATATGCAGGCCACGGTTTTTTTAAAAAAAGTATCAGTTTTCCTTTTCAACCTGCAGCCGCCTGATGAGATCGAGCTTCCTCTCTGATCTCCTCTCCCGCCTCCAGCGACTCCGGTCGATGATCCTATCCGGCCGACCACCTCCTTCCCTTCTCCGGCCGGCGAGCTCCTCTCTCTTCCTCCATAACTTATTGTTCTATTTTCGAAAAGCTCCATTTATCCAAAATACTGTAAATCGTGCTATGCATCTGAATTTAATTACAGGATATTGTTTTGTGCATAAATAAAACCCGATGTTTTTTGTGATTTTACACGTCCTTTATTAATTAAAGCCTTGAAAGGGGTGACCATAAACATATTTTTTGTGATATATAAAATCAAAATGATTATAATGTATTTTGTTGGACTATTATTGTGGATCAAATAAACTGCAAAAATGTATTTATTTGGCTTTTATGAATTCTTTATTTTTTGAATATGGTCTGTAAATATGAAGTTTGGCCTGCATGAATAATTTTTTGGCCTGCATGAATAATTTTTTGGCCTGCATGAATAATTTTTTGGCTTGCATATATCCGTGACCTGCATAAAGCCAAAAGCGGACTGCATATAACATTGCTCTATATTTATATTAAATATATAAGTGTAATTACATATTTGAAGGAGAATGAAATTAGAGGCCAATTTTGCAACAATTAATGCTAAACTGTAAATTTGCTACTAATTAAAATGAGAGATTATTTCATGCTCATAACTTAATTAGTTATTCGTAAGAAAATCATAATAAATATATAAGTGTTGTTGCGGGTCACTCGGTTTTCTCCCGGCCCGGAGAATCAGACAGTTTTAGCTCGAGAGTGAGCCGAGAATGCAAACAGTCAAATAAAAATCAGGCAACAATGAAACGAGAGGTTTTAGCGTAAAAGAGTTTGAGATCCACAGAGGGTGGCTGACCACATCTCTGTTTACAAGCCTTGAAGACAAATAAAGGAGGAAAAAAAACTAAGTCTCAAAGTGTTCGCGAGAGCGTTCTTCAATGCCTTTACTTGTACTTGCGAGAGCGCCCACTGGAACCTTGAGCTTGAGCAGATTTGAGAGCGAGCCGAGCGGATTCGGGGGGAAGGAGCAAGCAGAGTGTTAAGTTCTCGCCGGAAAACCTCAACACTCTCTCTTGTCTTTTGGATTGACTCTCTTCAAATGAAGGTATGTGAGTCTTTTTATAGCTTTTTTGGAGGGACGTGTTGGCAATTGCGCCTGACTGGATCTTGAGTTGATGAATGACATTGCTCGGTTTCGGTTATATGGATCAGCAATTTTTCGAAAATGACGAGCGTGCCCTCCGGGCTGCTAGGTTAAGGCGGGCGACCCAGGTAGATTTTCGGCGAGCCGGCGGCGGCGGGTGGCTCGCCGGGCGGCAGAAGTGGTGCTTGGTGCGACGCGTGCACGCGTCACCTCGTGTGGTGCTCGGCGGGCCTCCGCTTGGGCGTGCACGAATGTCATTTTGTACGCCCTTTCGGGCGGTTTTAGGACTCTTCGGGCTAGTGCGGTTCAATGCGCGTGGCTCACTTGGTCGGGTTAACTTAGTAGAGCGTTTTGGCATAAATTTTATGGGAACCCAATCTGGTGTAATTATTTGAAGGAGATTAATATTAGAGGTCAATTTTGCAATAATTAATGCTAAACTGTGAATTTGCTGCTAATATTTTAAAGTGATTAAAATGAGAGGTTATTTGGTACTGCTAACTTATTTATTTATTCGTAAGAAAATAGTATTATATATAAATATGTATGTAAATATGTAATTATTTGAACTTTGAAGTTTGAAGGCGAATAAAATTAGCGGCTGATTTTGTAATAATTAATGCAAATAAACAGAATTAGTTCCTCTTTTTGAATATCATTTGTTCGGAATAAAAACCGGAACTTTATAATGGCTAGAGTTCGTTTCCGCCGGCGTTCAACGAATTTTGAACTCCGTCACCTTCTCCGCCGATAAATATATATGGCCGGCCCGCTCTTCGAGTTCAAAATCGAAATTCAATTTCAATCGCTCGCTGCTCAAAATTCTCAAAATCCTTCATCTTCCTCAACCCCTCTCATGGCGAGCAAGAAGAGCACCGTTTCTCCAGCAGCAGCCGCGCCTTCATCTCCTCGTCCGACGACGACGACCGAGCTGAGCAACCTGACAAATCTGAACATCTTTCTCAGTTCAGAGGTGGCGGAGCTCCGGAAACAACTGCAGCTCATAGCCGCTTCCAACTATTCCACCGCCGCAGCACTGACGACAGTGACTCCGGCAACTCCAGCGGCTTCAGAACTTAACGCTGGCGCAGAGACGGCTAGCAGAAAAGAAACAGAGCAACCCCACGATTGAGCCCATCGGTGCCGGCGTTCTCTCCTCCACCTTCGACTTCACTGCCGCATACTTCGCAACTCATCCGCCGCCGGCAGAGTTGGATATGGCGGCAAAACACAGCAAACAGAGCGTCGTCTCCCAGCAGCTCCCATCAGTCTCCACTGCCGGCCATGGAATCTTCCAGGACGAGGATGGCGTCTGGCTGATGGAGGTTGAGGATGGCGTCTTTCTGATGGACATGGAGGAGGAGGATGGAATATTGGATGATAAATATTCGATCAAGCGGACGGAAGAAATGGTGGCTCCTCGGACTTCCACCACTTGGTCAATGGCAGAACAGGAAACAAAACCGGCAAAGCAGAGCAAGCAGATCAGCGTCTCCCAGCTCCCTTCGGTCTCCACGGCCTTCCATGGTGTCTTTCTGACGGAGAAGACGGATGGGATGGAAGAGATGTTCGACTCGACGACGGAAGAAATGACGGCGTCAGATCAGACTTCCACCTCATCTATTGCTGCGGCGCCGGAGTTTCCCTGCAAGCTTCTTAACGAAGAGGAAAATAATGAAAGTGATATGGGGGAGAAGCAGCTCTCCGTGAAGAAAGAACCGGAGGGGACTCCGGCAAAGAAGAGGAGCAAATGGGGGTTCTCCTCCGGTGGCTTGATATTTTCCGCCGGAATCGTTGTTGCTGCGGTGGCTTTAGCCATTTTTGCAGCATCCAAATCCTTACTTTCCGTTTGACTTCCATTTTATTCCATGTAAAGTCTTTTTTTTTCATTATTTTGCCATTCTATACATTGTATTTGTTATTATAATTTTGTCTGCTAAATTTTTTTGAATAATAAATTTTTTTATGTTAATTGCTAATTGATAGACTTGCTTTAGTAGTATGACTATACTTGTTTTATCATGCTGGCATTTTATAATGGATAACTAGGAGATTAAATGAGAACTATTAATCATACATTTTGCATGAGTTCATAGATACTAAATTCGGTTCAAATTCGGTCCAAATTCGATTCTGTTTGGGTCGGTTCAGGTCGGTATGGTCGGTTTAGGTTTTCTGTGCACACCCTCCTTACTCGCTGGGATCACCTTGGGAGAAGGACTAAGATCAATATCCGAGTTCAAAGCCGCCAATCAGACGGAACAGATTAACTGTGCAAGTCAAATGGAAGAAATACAACAAAAAATGATGACAGAGCTCAACCAACAAACACAGCAAATGCGACAAGATTTCAACACCGAGTTACAGACCAAGGAGAATCTGCTTGCACGCCAGATACTGGAAACCAGGGAGAACTCAATCGACCAAATCACAGACCAGATCACGTTACTACGGCGGGACATAATGCTGCAATTTGAGAATCTACTCAAACAAGGGCCCCTAACCGGTCAAAGACCAATCATCATAGAAGAAGCACTGAGCAATCAATCACGACACCGAACAACACTCCAGCCCAAGCAGCCCATGGAATCCTGGGAGCAGGCCCGTCATTCTCCAACACCCAGGTAGTTTCTAACCGCCCCGGTAATATAGAAATAACTTGCCCACGTTTTTCTGAAGGGGATCCCACCGACTGGCTGTATGAACTAAAACGATACTTCGACTATAATGAGATTAGGACTCAAGACTACTTATTAATCGCAACCTTCCATCTAGACAAACCAGCCTCCAAATGGTACCAAGCCACCCTGCGGGACCACCCCGCACTAACTCCAAATGTTTGTTGATTCGATCCACAAAAGGTTCGGACCTTCACCTTATGTGAAACCAGCCGGATCGCTAACCAAACTGCACCAAACGACGACCGTACTGGCATATTAAAGGGAATTCGAGGAATTAATGTCTAAAGTACCCGGGCTAACACACGACTTCATTGTGGATATGTTTGTTTCGGGACTTAAGGAGAGCATTAGAGGACCGGTCATGTTGGCCAGACCCTTAGAAGTTCACGATGCATTTTGCTATCGCTCGAATGTATGAATACCAACAAAATATGAACTATAAAACTCGTAACCCTTATAACAACGCCAACCCATATTTGGGAACGAAAGCTAACCACTTCCAAGTTAATAACAATAAACCAAAATTACCACCAATTAAACGACTCTCCCCAGCCGAGCTCCAAGCTCGAAGGGAGAAGGGGTTATGTTATAATTGCGAAGAACGCTACCACGCTAAACCATAAGTGTAAGGGTAAATGGGCTCTCCTCTATTTAGGAGGAACGGAGGAATCAGATGAAGAGTTAGATGAACCATCCGATATAGGAGGAGAGGAGGGAGACCCCACCACACCCATATGCCTTCATGCTCTAACTGGGGCCATCCTGGACCACGGGTTGAGGATGAAGGGATACATCAATGGATAACCCTTGGAAATATTCAGCGACGAAGGGAGGACACAACTTTATATCCCTTAGAAGGGCATAATATATGAAATTTGCCATACTCAAAATAACCGATTTTCCCGTATTTATGGGGAATGGGTCAACCGAAACATGTAAGGGGAAGTGCAAGGACACACAGTTGCTCATCCAGTCCACCGACTATGAGAAGCTCACCCAGTCCACCTTGACTTATTCAGGGTCTAGAGGACAAGTGACCTTGACGGGACACCAAAAAGGAACCCATGTAGGACATGCTTCATCATCGCAACTTCGTAGAATGATAGCCCTTAAATCGACGGCCATGTGCCTTCTACTTAGCAGACACATCGCAACCACCAAGGCCCTCACCCTTGCGGACCTAAAATGCAACATGACCCCACCCTTTTATAAAATACTTAAGGCTTTCACACCGTTATTTAAAGAACCAATAACGTTACCACCCACAAGGAAGATTGACCATCAAATCAACCTCCTTCCAAATTCTGCAGCCCCCAACTTAAGACCCTTCCGGTACCCATATCACCAGAAGAACGAGATCGAAAAAATGGTAGAGGAAATGCTCCACAATGGCCAAATCCGACCCTCTACGTCGGCCTTCAGCTCTCCAGTCATATTAGTTAAGAAAAAAGATGGGACGTGGCGGTTCTGTGTAGACTACCGAGCACTCAACAAAATAACAATTAAAGATAAGTTCCATATCCCTACCATCGACGAGCTCTTGGACGAACTAAATATTGGAGCCTATGTTCCGCATCTCTGGGTTTGAGAATAACAAATACCGTGTTGTATTTGATCTTGTATTTTGTGTGTTTATAGTGTGCAGGTTGTACAAGAACTATAGCTACACATCCCTATAAATAGTTTGCTGATTGGAAATGATTCTCTCGAATATGAGCTAACGTCCCGCGTTAGCTGTTAACGCCCCGCGTTAACTTCCATTGAGAAGAAAACCGCTGAGAAGGAAGCTGCGTTCGACGAATGGAACCTGCGTTCGACGAACGAGGAGATCCATTCGACGAAATTTCCTGCGCTCGACGAACTTGAGCTTGACTTATTGCGTTCGACGAACTAAACTGCGGTCGACGATTTGGAGCGTTCGATGAACGGAACTGCGATCGACGAATTGAAGTTAATTCCGTTCGACGAAGGCGCGTTCGACGAATTTTGTTCCGTTCGACGAAAATTTGTTCAGTCACGCTTCCGACTTTATGCACGATGTCAGCAACTGCCGTACACGATTCACTAACGCCGGGCGTTAACCTTAACACACGCATTAGCTTCCAAGGCTATTTAAAAGTACAGCTCCTCTCATTCAAAAAGATAAGAGATGATTCCAGAATTCTGATACTTTGGAGAGAGGTTCGTGTACAGCAAATTAAGAGATCTCCCTTGGGCTAACATGAAGATCTAAAGAAAATTTTGAAGGAGAAGGTCTACAACGCATATTCCATACGAAGGACGATCGTTTCAAGAAGGCCAACATCTACATCGCCTTCGTCTTCACCTTCAGAATTTCTTGGGGAGTTTCTCTTTACTTATCTTGTAATCTTTTTCTTTTTTCTTTTTGTAATTTGTGTGGAGAAATCGTTCTGTGAGAACGTCGGATTCCGGGAAGGATTCCGTGAGTAAATTTGCCTTGTGTTGACGACTAGGTCCTTGTGCGGCTTAGGGGGTAATTCGCCGCCTTGTGCGTGGCGACTAGGTCGAGGGTAGATCTAGGGGGTGGCTAGAGGCCTTATCTGGGGATAGATAGGCTATAGCCAACCGGTCCTTGGGAGAAGGACCGGTGAAACAACAAAAAGTGTTTTTACAGATTCTCGCATTGATTTCTATCGTTATAGAAATCAAACATTTGTGTATTCAATTTATTATGAAATAAAATCATGTCTTTTAATGTTCTATTCAATTGATTTTATTTCCTCTTCAAAAATGTTTTAATTTCTATTCCATTAAAGTATTAAAATTAACATTTGTTTAATTATCTTTGAAATACAATAATAGTTTTCATTATCTCTGATTTTCTGGAATTGTATTTGATTAATATTTTCATTAGTAAAATCTCATTGACATAATTTTGAGCAGATTAACACCTAACGCCAGACGTTAGCAACAGTAAGGAAAAAGTTCTGTTTCCCTTATCTGAGATATTAAAATATATTTTCCTATAAAATTTTCTGAAACTTCAGTTCCAAACTCTGATTATTTTAATTAAGATTTAAATTCCATAAAACCCTTATTCACCCCCTCTAAGGGCGCCGTAAGATCCAACACGTGGTATCAGAGGGTAGGTTATTTCAATACGGCTTCACAACCGAGAATAATGACGCTTCATGATCTCGCATCTTCTAGAGGGGATAATTTTTATGAAAATAAAAAATCATTATGTCCACATTTATGGGTGAAAATTATAATGGGTGAAAAACTCTTATGAAAAAAATTCTTAAATCTTTGGATATTGAAGTTTGGAATATTACAATTAAAATGCCCCCAAATACTCTAAATAAAAATGAAAAGTTTTTAAATGCCAAATCTATGAATAGTCTATATTGTGCACTAGATCAAAATATTTTCAAACTTATTTATACGCTTCCTACTGCTTTTGAAGTTTGGAAATTTCTTGAGAGTACTTATAGTTTTCCTTCCACAGATGATGAACAGGAGCAATTCCTTATTGATCCAAGAGGAGAAACCGATGAGGACTTATGCTTGGAGGAAGAAGAATTCAACGTCACAATATTGGACTCAATTGATGGCAACACATCAAGCAAAAGAGAAGATAAAAATTCAACTTTGGAAGAGGAATGTGAAGAAAATGTCAAAGGAACCCTTGGTTCAAATCTTGTCTCATCCCATAGCAATGTAAGAAATTCTAAGTCCTCTCTCTTTGTAAGAAATTCTATTTCTACACTACATATGCTTAATATTGCTAAACGTAGAATTTAAAATTTGAAAAATGCTAATTTCAAACTACGTTTAGAAAATAAAACTTTAAAAGCAAATGCTAAAGTAGAATCAAGTATTTGTAACATCCCGATTCGAGCTAGACCCCTTGTGCGCGTTTTTGAGTCACGCGAGTTGACTCGGGCTCGGGGTGTACTGAGGGCCAGGCTTGCAACTGAGCCGGGGAAGTGCACTCGACGAATGCGGCGAGTACCAGTTCTATTCTTTGTCCCGATGTTTGCTGTATCGGGATCCGAGCCGTCCGGAGAGCATAACTTGAGCGATAAAACTCGAAGTAGGCGTACCGCCTCGAAGGAATTATTAGTGCGTACGTTAGCTCAAATGTCATGGTGTTCAAATAGCGTATATATGAAGTCGACCAAAACAGTCGCCTCGAGCTACGCGACGCCTCAAATATGACTATTGTGCAAATGACCGCATAATCGGCCTTAGTTGATTTTGTTAGACTCGTAAAGTTGATACCAGTCCAACGAAGTCGACTGCACTCAATTCCGATGTGTATCGGAGAATTAGTCGCGTCGACGCGACTCTAAGTAACCTATTTATCCAAAGCGGTGAAATCGAGCAAACGGTCTCAGAATTCACCCCAGTCAGTTTTGTTAGACTCGTGAAGCCTATACGAGTTCAACAAAACTGTCTGCGCTCGATTCTGATAAGAATCGACGATTTTATTAATGTGGTCTGCGAATAGCATATTTATCCAAAATGGTGAAATGGACCAAACAACCTCGCAATTGACCCCAATCAGTCTTGTTAGACTCGTAACGATAGTATGAATTCAACAAATTTATCTGTTTGCGATTCCGACGTCATTTAAATGAGTTTTGACGTTTACGTATATTAGGCCGCAAACGCTCCGTCAAGCATAAAAAGAGCAAACGGACTCGGAATTGACCTCGGATCGTCCCGGTGGATGCGTGTCGGCAAGACGGTCGTAACGAGCCCGTCCGGGGCAAATTCCGAGCCCTATAGAGCAAGATACGAGCCTTTGAATCCATTATTAGTAATAGAAATAATAATAATAATAATAATAATCATATTAATATATATACATGCGTATTGATTAGGTTAGAAAAGGAGAACCCCCCCCCCCCCCCCCCCCCGATCCCTTCCCTGCTCCCTCTCTCTCTGACGGCGCTTCTCTCCCTCCAGCCGATCTCCTCTCTCTCCAAGGTCGACCTACTCTCTTCCTCCATTTCCGGCGAGATCCCCGCCGTGCCCTCCTTATCCGGCGAGCTCCTCTCCGAGCAGCCCTCCAGCCATGGCCGAACTCCACCTTCTCCCTCCTGCAATCCGACAGCGGAAATGAGCGGCTCCATCTCTGTCCGACATTCCTCCTCCGACGAGCTCTCCCCTCCAAGCAAACCGCCGCCCCGTCCTCGAGCAGCAACTCTCCTCCAAGGTCCTCCTCCACCATCTTCTCCAACTCCGGCGAGCTTCACGTCCGGAAGCCAAAACAGCCCACTCGAGGGTCTGACTCCTCTTCGACGACGTCCGACGAGTTCCCTAAAAGTCCAGTTGAGTGAACTGTCCAGAGAGCTGAATTGTGTTATTGTTCTCTGTTTTCTGCCCAGTTTTACACAACTGACTTCAGGTCCAATTTTATGCATTAAATACTTAGATCTGGGTCACGGGCTCAACGTAAGAGTTGTAGCCCTTGCTCTTAGCTTTTCAAAATGGGGTAGCACATAATTCTGGATAAGTATAGCTCCCAGAATGTCAGTTTTAGTAAACAGTGTCATTATGTTCATGGTTTCAATAATTGGTGGAGATATTCTTTATATAGTTGTGATTAGTCCTGTGAAGTTTCATAATTTTTTTAGATGAGTATATGTTAACTGGGTATTTATGAAACTTGATGCTCTTATGTTGATATTTTAAAGTTCACCCATTTGAACGTGATAAATCTTGGGAACATGATTATGAAGATTAAATCGTCTATGTTGCAAGGAATGTCGTTGAGTAATCTCGTGTTGTTAATATATTTACTCACCCTGGTTGGATTGGGGAAATTGCTAGGAGTATGATGGTGAAGATTTTAATACTTCACATATTGTTAGTACCACTAGGTTGGATAGTGGAAAACATTCGGTAAAGTATTTTATCTACTACGATCGTGATAAATGCTATAGTGTGATTTTGTAATTGTGCTTGAATTATGTTGAACGTTGGGAAGAATACATGTGAGGAACATACAAATTACAGTTAAAGGTAAACGATTTGAATGCTAAACGCAATGAATCTTGTGATGATAACTACGATTAAGAAGGTGAAAGGAAGAATGCAAAGTACTAACATTTGTTATAGTTATTGAATACACAAGTAGTCCGGTGGGGTCAAGTGTTTGGATTCCTCTCAAATTACTTATCGGATGATCGTAAAATTTGGTGGACATGTGCCTAATGGTATTGAGACCACCCCCGATCAGAATTATGAATGTTGGATTTATATATACGGTAATATTGTTAGACTCTTCCTATAAATTTGTTGTGTTGCAAATAACATTGGTAAATATAGACAAGGCTTGAAAATGGGAAAATTTTCAAGGTAATGATTATGAGATAACACGGGGGATCTCATAGGAGTCGGGTTGATATAAGCCCTTGATCAAATATTCGGTTATAAGTTATCATGATGCATGAATAATGGTGCTGAACCCTCAACAAGGTTAATAGTTTGAGTTTTTCGTAATACTTGTGAATTGAGTATGAGGGTGGGATGAGAAGTTATGTTGGGTCTTGCACATAATTTGTAAAAAGGGGGAATATGACGTCATTCCGGCAAGTAGTCCTACAGGGTCGTATAGAATGATTGTCATAATATATGCACACCACCGCACGAGAGTTGTGACAACTCGGGATGGGTAACATCGGCTAAGCATGCAAGAAGTGAAATGTAATAAGACTCCGCTTGGGAGTCCTTGGGTGCTTATGAGCACGGGTTGTTCTTGGGGAGCACATGGGTTGCATGGCTTACACCTGGTGGTGTATGCAACCTGGTTGGAGGATTACTTATGGCGGGTCTACGGGCTTGCTAGTCGTGACACCGACAGAAGCCGGCAGTTAAATTCTAGACCGGTTGGGTTGGACTTTTGGTGCTCACCTACCCAAGTCCCCTTTTGTGTCCTTGAAGGCTCCGCCGTGTGTTCTTAGCGTCGAGCAGTACGCAGGGTCTCCGCTGTGTGTTCTTAGCGTCGAGGCGTACAGAGGCCTAGGACTAGTAGTGTTCATACCCTCCTAGTGGTGGAGGAACTTGAATCTAACAGGGTTGGATGAGAAACAACCCTTGAGTAAAAGCCGAGCATAGTCTTATAATATCATGATAGTCTTCTGGTAATAATCTTGAGTCAATTGGATGAATATTTGTAGTACCTCCCCTTATGTGGTTCATATAACTCATTTGGTCTGCGAATAGTAAAACGGTAGAATGGAGTTAACTTGTAGACCATTAGGTGGGAATGGGAGGTAGTTGGTGTACCTGATTTGGAGGAAGAGGTTGAGGTCACCAACAAGGAGTTTAGGTGATGAGAGTGCTTGGTGAGCTATAGGTAAGGCTGTGCTCGGGATTGACGAAAGATCGTCTTTCCCCTTAGAGGGTCATAAAGCACTGAGGTTTAACTCAAGTGTAATGATTAGAGGGTAATCTTAAGGGTAAATACCAATAGTACTAAGTGTCTTGAGAAAAGGAACTTTGGAGTGTCATCCCATTGTAGTTCCTAGTACCGTAGCGAGCCCCTTACAGGGTAACCCTCGGGAAGTCCAAGATTAACCCTAAACTGCAATAACATTTAAAGTAGGCAAGAGTAGCCATAGTAAGGTAAGATTGGATTTATGTATCTCCTCCCAGATGCGGGAGTGGCAGGGTTGTGGTGCCCGGTTAGACGAGCGGGAACCTCGAGGGGATGATTATCCCGGTAACATTCTCAGAAATGTGGCAGGTCTTCGGTACTAGGCAGGTCGTCACTCCGACCGCGGTACATTGACTTAGCGGGTGTGTAGGGGTCTAAGGGGCCAGCTTGGCTGCGTGTCGGGACGACAGTTCCCCGAAGACACCTCTCACTTGGCTCACAGTCTGGTGGACTCCAGCAAAGAGTACGCAGAGCTCTGCGGTTGTTTAGCGACGAGGCGTACGTGCGGTCTAGGCCTGGTAGAGTGTATACCCGCCTAGGAGTGGACAGCCCGGTCCGCTACCACCGTGTGTCACAGCGGTTGGTACCCGAGAGGTTGGCTTCCTTTCAAACAGAGGGAACTACAAAGGTCTATGCCCATAGTCGTGTGTGTGAGTTTCATTGCATAAGACATTCATGACATAACATAGCATACGCACTTGCAGATCCTCATCATATAAATTAGTATGGGCTCTTTTATATGATGAGTTATGATTCCTGGAAATCCTAACTTATAAGTTTGTATGGGCATTCATATAAGTTAGGGTACGAGATTGATTACTTGTCGCTACTGTTCTTACTGCCTTGCTTTACCTGCTTTACTTACTGTTTATTTACTATTGTACACCTTTATTATACTCCTGCTTATACATGATTAGATTAGCCCCTTTTACACTTGTGTAGCTTAGAATTAGTGTATACACTAGTTTACTTTCCCCATCACCTGCTTTGTATATTACTGTTATATTGCAGCTTTTCTTCCTTTCCTTCCGCCCGGTGCCTTGGAGTCGCCGGGGGAGCGGATGTGAAGCCACTTAGTCTTTATGACTAACGGTTGCTACGTCCCTCTTTTTAGGAGTACAAAGTGGTATAGCAGCGTTCAACACCGGAGGCCAGCCAGGTCAGGTGTGCAGGGCTGGGGTTTTCGGTACCTTAGCTGCCGTCAGTGTCAGAGGTGGGTGAGTGTTTTGAGATGTAGCCCTTGGGGCATTTAGCTGGTTACTCTGATGATTTGCAGGAGCTTGTGTAGCTTTCTGCTCTTATTTATACTGTTTTGGACATTATTACTTATTGTGAATCTTTGGCTTTTAATGCTTTCTATTATTGATGGGTTGGCGCTGTTTAGTTGGTTTGGCCGGCAGAATAGGCGTCTTGTGGTACAGGTTAGCCCGTGTGCTGACGCTACCGCAAGACGGCTGTTCTGGGCATAAGACTCCCCTCGACCGTGTTTTGTGTTCCGGGAGGGGGATCTTACAAGTGGTATCATCTTGTAATGATCCTGAGATAAAGAAGTCCATTAGAACACTAGGTCACCCCTGCTAGCTAGATCAGATTGAGGACAAACTGATGCAGCGGAAGCGGTGGTGTGCCCATGTGTAATTCACAATAAGTATGTCCGCTTTTTCCTATAGATAGTGCCAACCTAAGCCAAACTCGTACCCTTACATACACATGCTGGCTCACTCCGAGACAGTAATTGGTATTCCCATTCCAACAATTAGAGTTGGTTTGGCATAAGATTGATGCCAACCTAACTAGGATACCATTTTTGGTCGACTTAGCAAGATATGTCGTGACATATCCTAGCCTTATACTGATCTTGGGGATGATTGGGCCAAACAATAAGTGACCTTGAGTGACTAAGGGAAGAGTTTAACGTAAGTGTAAATGCTGGAGACTCACACCCTGAGATTTCTACCATAGATATGGAGTAATATTATCACCTTACACAAAAAATTAGGCCAATTTCAATGAGAGTGGTGCTTGTAGTCTATTACCAGCTTAGTGAGAGACCACCAAGCATGTCTTTTATACTCTACGTGGATACCTCACACTTCTATTTATGTAGAAGGTTTCATATGGAGAAGATACGATAAGAATTCGGATCCAAAGAAGGCTCATGTTGGGACGAATGTGTTATATTGGCGGCGGAAGAAACTCAGTCGAAGAGATATGGAGGCTAATCTCTTCGTTTATTGGGCTAGTTATGTACCGTCTTGGACCCCTTGAGGAGTTAGAATCTTTGTAATTTTTGACATTGGAGTTTTGATCCTTGAGAAGTTAATTCACCTTAAGCAAAGCAGACCGCTAAGGCCATGTGTGGGTTGATATGAATTTTATTAGCGGAATAAGAAAGGAAAAACATTTTGAAGATGATTATTTTCTCTATATTATTCTAGGATTATGTGGATAAGTAACGAGGTGAGTAGTAATTTAACATTTTGGAGATATGCGGCGATGTTATAATAACTTTATGCTGAGAAGTTATCGAACCTTTGTGCATGCATTGCTGGTATGATGATAAACTACCCCTGAGTTTGGAAATTTTTGGTGAACATTCCCTTAGTGTTGTAGTTACTTGGCATTGGAAATTAATAAGTGTTCGGCGATGGAGTCGACATGATTAATATGACTTGTTTGATGATCTAAAATCATAAAAGTTTTTATAAAATAGACATGCATGCGATGGATGATTGTTGGCAGGGTTGGTAGGGCGCTTGTAGTGGATTTTATCTTGTTTATCATACGTGAAGTATGCCCTACTTTTGGTAGTCTGCATAACTCGTGTCGAAGGGAAAATCATCCCGGTTGGTATATGAGTGCGTCGTTGCGGGGATCTATAGGGTAAGAACTCTAAGTTGAGGAAGGTATACCCCTAAGGTTTGTGCCCATACGTGAGGAGAATGTACCATATGGGCGGTGGAAGAAATTTAGTCCAAAAACGTGTGGGGGCTAATCCTATTTCTTCGTTTATTGGCCTAGCTAATGGACCAACTGAGGTTTCACCGGGGGTTAAAAAAATAAATCTTTGCAGACTGCTTCGCTTAGCCTTGCTATAATAAGGTTTTCTCATCTAAGTCGTTACAAGTCGACGATATTAGAATTAGGTGCGCCTTGATGAATGAGTCATTTTAAGCAAGGTGGATGGTTAAACACCAAGTTTTGGATTACGTTGAGTCCCCTACCAGAATGACAGATATGAGTACCTAAAGGATGGTTATGTCTTTGCTCTGATCGAAGGCTATGCGGAGAAGTAGACCAAGGAGAAATGGTGATCTAAAACCTTTTGGGATATACACCGAGGTTGTCGAGTGTTCATACATGAACTCCTGGATAAATCATATAGCTGGGTAATTGAAGATATGAACACATTTTGATGTGTGCCAATTAGGCCTTTGTGAGTCACGTTGGGTAAAACTTAGCATGGTTTTAGATGGATGTCAATACTATGTGAAGAATGCGATGATATCCTGATGTGATGGTAAGGACTTGAGTTGGCAGTCCTTGAGTGCTGCTATGCACTAGTCGGATCTTGGCAAGTGCTTGGATGACTTAAGGACTTGGGGGTAGTCCTTGGGTTTTAATAGCATGAGTTCCATCATTAGAACCTTTTAGGGGTAGTAAATGAAAACTTGAATCCTCTTGATAGTGTTGTAGTGCCTCTCAGTGATCAATGGTTGGTCCGATGACCGCGCAACAAATTTTGGGGGACGCCTTGAAATTTGTTGAGTTGGAGTTGTATTTGATTGTTGATCAATGAGGTGTGTTTAAAAGTGACATATTTAGGATAATTGGTTTAAATCGCAGCACTCATAGTGCTAAGGTTTTACAACGTGGTTGTTAAGTTAACAAATTCACAACAGTGGTGTCTATGCACTGGTTTGCGTACATATATAATGATATTGTAAACTAAATAAAATTACCAAGGATGCGTGTTGGAGACTCTTGAAAAAACCAGTATGATATTGATGCAAGACAACTATGGATGACACCTGGTAGCTAGATATAGTGTTTTGAGATCTAGTCCTGCAAGGTGTAAACTAGTTGGTGGCTCGACAGTCTTGTTGGTTTGCAGAACCTGTACAGCGATATAGATGTTTGTAGTGGTAGCCTGTTGCATCGTGCTTTTATATATAAATAGCCTGCTTGATGCCGTTCACACCAAGCCTTGCTAAATGTTCCCTTGTATGTTGTGTGCTTGAGATTAAATCACAACATAATCAGTTAGACTGATGTAGTGATTTTTGAAATAGTGTGTCATTATTAGTTCGTATGACTTCACAGGGCAAGAGTGCGCAAGCCATCTAGTTTCTATGTATAAATCGCAACAAGTGAGAATGCATATATAAGCTTGAAATTATTATAGCCGAAGTGCCCATGAATGAATATGATGAGTATATTTTACTGTCGTTCAGAAAATCCTCATAGCGTCAACCTAAAATTTCGGGGACGAAATTATCTCTTCGTTTATTGGATTTGTAACATCCCGATTCGAGCTAGACCCCTTGTGCGCGTTTTTGAGTCACGCGAGTTGACTCGGGCTCGGGGTGTACTGAGGGCCAGGCTTGCAACTGAGCCGGGGAAGTGCACTAGACGAATGCGGCGATAGTACCGGTTCTATTCTTTGTCCCGATGTTTGCTGTATCGGGATCCAAGCCGTCCGGAGAGCATAACTTGAGCGATAAAACTCGAAGGAGGCGTACCGCCTCGAAGAAATTATTAGTGCGTACGTTAGCTCAAATGTCATGGTGTTCAAATAGCGTATATATGAAGTCGACCAAAACAGTCGCCTTGAGCTACGCGACGCCTCAAATATGACTATTGTGCAAATGACCGCATAATCGGCCTTAGTTGATTTTGTTAGACTCGTAAAGTTGATACCAGTCCAACGAAGTCGACTGCACTCAATTCCGATGTGTATCGGAGAAATAGTCGCGTCGACGCGACTCTAAGTAACCTATTTATCCAAAGCGGTGAAATCGAGCAAACGGTCTCAGAATTCACCCCAGTCAGTTTTGTTAGACTCGTGAAGCCTATACGAGTTCAACAAAACTGTGTGCGCTCGATTCTGATGAGAATCGGCGATTTTATTAATGTGGTCTGCGAATAGCATATTTATCCAAAATGGTGAAATGGACCAAACAACCTCGCAATTGACCCCAATCAGTCTTGTTAGACTCGTAACGATAGTATGAATTCAAAAAATTTATCTGTTTGCGATTCCGACGTCGTTTAAATGAGTTTTGACGTTTACGTATATTAGGCCGTAAACGCTCCGTCAAGCATAAAATGAGCAAACGGACTCGGAATTGATCTCGGATCGTCCCGGTGGATGCGTGTCGGCGAGACGGTCGTAACGAGCCGTCTGGGGCAAATTCCGAGCCCTATAGAGCGAGATACGAGCCTTTGAATCCATTATTAATAATAGAAATGATAATAATAATAATAATAATAATAATAATAATAATAATAATAATAATCATATTAATATATATACATGCGTATTGATTAGGTTAGAAAAGGAGAATCCCCCCCCCCATCCCTTCCCTGCTCCCTCTCTCTCTGACGACGCTTCTCTCCCTCCAGCCGATCTCCTCTCTCTCCAAGGTCGACCTCCTCTCTTCCTCCATTTCCGGCGAGATCCCCGCCGTGCCCTCCTTCTCCGGCGAGCTCCTCTCCGAGCAGCCCTCCAGCCATGGCCGAACTCCACCTTCTCCCTCCTGCAATCCGACGGCGGAAATGAGCGGCTCCATCTCTATCCGACATTCCTCCTCCGACGAGCTCTCCCCTCCAAGCAAACCGCCGCCCCGTCCTCGAGCAGCAACTCTCCTCCAAGGTCCTCCTCCACCATCTTCTCCAACTCCGGCGAGCACGTCCGGAAGCCAAAACAGCCCACTCGAGGGTCCGACTCCTCTTCGACGACGTCCGACGAGATCCGGATCGGCGAGATCCGGCCATAACCGGGAGCAACGGATAAATGCCGCGTACGCGGCTATTGGGTAGCATGCACAGAAATCAGGTGACTTCCTCCCCTCTCCCTTGGTGCTAGTTTTCTTAGATCCACTAGGCGAGATATCGAACTCAATTGAGTCGATTTGCGAGCGTGATGAAGCTCCGTAGGAAAAAGGCCGCGTTAGGGTTTTCGCCGTAGGGCGCCGATCGCCGCGAAAATGCCCTCATTCAACTCCCCGCTTCAATACGAACGTGGGGCGTTGGTGTCGTGATAATCGAAGGCCTCGTGAGGGTGCATGGGAGGAGAGAAGGCGTTGCCCTAAATTGCAATTGGGATGATAATGAATAGTTCCCTGCAATTGGGATTTCAATTATATATTTATATATATATATAAATGTCATTTGGCGGCTTGAGGAAGAAGTTCTCTGTATATGGGATTTCATTATATATATGTGTGTTCTGTTAGCTGCTTAAGAAATAAGTTTCCTGTTTTGGGATTTCAATTATATATACATATATATATGTTGTTCTTTGGGTTGCTTGAGAAATGAGGGAGAGTTGCCTGTTAAATGGGATTTCACTTAGATATATATATATATATATATATATATATATATATATATATATATTCATTTGGCATTTGGGATGATAATGAAGTTCCCTGATTAATTGGATTTCAATTATATATATATATATATATATATATATATATATATATATATATATAATGACCTAAATCATGTTTGGGGGAGACGATGAATAATCCTCTGTTATTAGGATTGTTAATTAGGTATGATAAATGTGATGAAAGCTCCCTGTTAATCATGGTCAATTTATAACTTGCATAAATGTGATGGCAGCTCCCTGTTAAATCAGATTCAATTTATAACTTGCACGTAGCTATTAAGGAAAATTGTGCGCAGCTGGGTTCAAGCCAGTTTTTGGGCCTGACCCCACTGGAACTAGGTTTCGGGCTCAACATGAATGGTGTAGCCCTCGGAAAGAGCTTTCCAACGATAGGTTACACGTTTTCTGGGGTGACCTGTAGTTCCCTAAAAGTCCAGTCGAGTGGACTGTCCAGAGAGCTGAATTGTGTTATTGTTCTCTGTTTTCTGCCCAGTTTTACACAACTGACTTCAGGTCCAATTTTATGCATTAAATACTTAGATCTGGGTCACGGGCTCAACGTAAGAGTTGTAGCCCTTGCTCTTAGCTTTTCAAAATGGGGTAGCACATAATTCTTGGATAAGTATAGCTCCCAGAATGTCACTTTTAGTAAACAGTGTCATTATGTTCATGGTATCAATAATTGGTGGAGATATTCTTTATATAGTTGTGATTAGTCCTGTGAAGTTTCATAATTTTTTTAGATGAGTATATGTTAACTGGGTATTTATGAATCTTGATGCTCTTATGTTGATATTTTAAAGTTCACCCATTTGAACGTGATAAATCTTGGGAACATGATTATGAAGATTAAATCGTCTATGTTGCAAGGAATGTCGTTGAGTAATCTCGTGTTGTTAATATATTTACTCACCCTGGTTGGATTGGGGAAATTGCTAGGAGTATGATGGTGAAGATTTTAATACTTCACATATTGTTAGTACCACTAGGTTGGATAGTGGAAAACATTCGGTAAAGTATTTTATCTACTACGATCGTGATAAATGCTATAGTGTGATTTTGTAATTGTGCTTGAATTATGTTGCACGTTGGGAAGAATACATTTGAGGAACATAAAAATTACAGTTAAAGGTAAACGATTTGAATGCTAAACGCAATGAATCTTGTGATGATAACTACGATTAAGAAGGTGAAAGGAAGAATGTAAAGTACTAACATTTGTTATAGTTATTGAATACACAAGTAGTCCGGTGGGGTCAAGTGTTTGGATTCCTCTCAAATTACTTATCGGATGATCGTAAAATTTGGTGGACATGTGCCTAATGGTATTGAGACCACCCCGATCAGAATTATGAATGTTGGATTTATATATACGGTAATATTGTTAGACTCTTCCTATAAATTTGTTGTGTTGCAAATAACATTGGTAAATATAGACAAGGCTTGAAAATGGGAAAATTTTCAAGGTAATGATTATGAGATAACACGGGGGATCTCATAGGAGTCGGGTTGATATAAGCCCTTGATCAAATATTCGGTTATAATTTATCATGATGCATGAATAATGGTGCTGAACCCTCAACAAGGTTAATAGTTTGAGTTTTTCGTAATACTTGTGAATTGAGTATGAGGGTGGGATGAGAAGTTATGTTGGGTCTTGCACATAATTTGGAAAAAGGGGGAATATGACGTCATTCCGGCAAGTAGTCCTACAGGGTCGTATAGAATGATTGTCATAATATATGCACACCACCGCACGAGAGTTGTGACAACTCAGGATGGGTAACATCGACTAAGCATGCAAGAAGTGAAATGTAATAAGACTCCGCTTGGGAGTCCTTGGGTGCTTATGAGCACGGGTTGTGCATGGGGAGCACATGGGTTGCATGGCTTACACCTGGTGGTGTATGCAACCTGGTTGGAGGATTACTTATGGCGGTTCTACGGGCTTGCTAGTCGTGACACCGACAGAAGCCGGCAGTTAAATTCTAGACCGGTTGAGTTGGACTTTTGGTGCTCACCTACCCAAGTCCCCTTCTGTATCCTTGAAGGCTCCGCCGTGTGTTCTTAGCGTCGAGCAGTACGCAGGGTCTCCGCTGTGTGTTCTTAGCGTCGAGGCGTACAGAGGCCTAGGACTAGTAGTGTTCATACCCTCCTAGTGGTGGAGGAACTTGAATCTAACAGGGTTGGATGAGAAACAACCCTTGAGTAAAAGCCGAGCATAGTCTTATAATATCATGATAGTCTTCTGGTAATAATCTTGAGTCAATTGAATGAATATTTGTAGTACCTCCCCTTATGTGGTTCATATAACTCATTTGGTCTGCGAATAGTAAAACGGTAGAATGGAGTTAACTTGTAGACCATTAGGTGGGAATGGGAGGTAGTTGGTGTACCTGATTTGGAGGAAGAGGTTGAGGTCACCAACAAGGAGTTTAGGTGATGAGAGTGCTTGGTGAGCTATAGGTAAGGCTGTGCTCGGGATTGACGAAAGATCGTCTTTCCCCTTAGAGGGTCATAAAGCACTGAGGTTTAACTCAAGTGTAATGATTAGAGGGTAATCTTAAGGGTAAATACCAATAGTACTAAGTGTTTTGAGAAAAGGAACTTTGGAGTGTCATCCCATTGTAGTTCCTAGTACCGTAGCGAGGCCCTTACAGGGTAACCCTCGGGAAGTCCAAGATTAACCCTAAACTGCAATAACATTTAAAGTAGGCAAGAGTAGCCATAGTAAGGTAAGATTGGATTTATGTATCTCCTCCCAGATGCGGGAGTGGCAGGGTTGTGGTGCCCGGTTAGACGAGCGGGAACCTCGAGGGGATGATTATCCCGGTAACATTCTTAGAAATGTGGCAGGTCTTCGGTACTAGGCCCGTCGTCACTCCGACCGCGGTACGTTGACTTAGCGGGTGTGTAGGGGTCTAAGGGGCCAGCTTGGCTGCGTGTCGGGACGACAGTTCCCCGAAGACACCTCTCACTTGGCTCACAGTCTGGTGGACTCCAGCAAAGAGTACGCAGAGCTCCGCGGTTGTTTAGCGTTGAGGCGTACGTGCGGTCTAGGCCTGGTAGAGTGTATACCCGCCTAGGAGTGGACAGCCCGGTCCGCTACCACCGTGTGTCACAGCGGTTGCTACCCGAGAGGTTGGCTTCCTTTCAAACAGAGGGAACTACAAAGGTCTATGCGCATAGAGTCGTGTGTGTGAGTTTTATTGCATAAGACATTCATGGCATAGCATAGCATACGCACTTGCAGATCCTCATCATATAAATTAGTATGGGCTCTTTTATATGATGAGTTATGATTCCTGGAAATCCTAACTTATAAGTTTGTATGGGAATTCATATAAGTTAGGGTACGAGATTGATTACTTGTCGCTACTGTTCTTACTGCCTTGCTTTACCTGCTTTACTTACTGTTTATTTACTGTTGTACACCTTTATTATACTCTTGCTTATACATGATTAGATTAGCCCCTTTTACACTTGTGTAGCTTAGAATTAGTGTATACACTAGTTTACTTTCCCCATCACCTGCTTTGTATATTACTGTTATATTGCAGCTTTTCTTCTTTTCCTTCCGTCCGGTGCCTTGGAGTCGTCGGGGGAGCGGATGTGAAGCCACTTAGTCTTTATGACTAACAGTTGCTACGTCCCTCTTTTTAGGAGTACAATCAGTGGTATAGCAGCGTTCAACACCGGAGGCCAGCCAGGTCAGGTGTGCAGGGCTGGGGTTTTCGGTACCTTAGCTGCCGTCAGTGTCATAGGCGGGTGAGTGTTTTGAGATGTATCCCTTGGGGCATTTAGCTGGTTACTCTGATGATTTGCAGGAGCTTGTGTAGCTTTCTGCTCTTATTTATACTGTTTTGGACATTATTACTTATTGTGAATCTTTGGCTTTTAATGCTTTCTATTATTGATGGGTTGACGCTGTTTAGTTGGTTTGGCCGGCAGAATAGGCGTCTTGTGGTACATGTTAGCCCATGTGCTGACGCTACCGCAAGGCGGCTGTTCTGGGCATAAGACTCCCCTCGACCGTGTTTTGTGTTCCGGGAGGGGGATCTTACATGATGTGTTAAATTCTCATTCATGCTCTTTAATTAAAAATGCTAAACCTTGTTTTGATTATAATACTTTTAAAGAAGAACTCAAGGTTTTAGAAAAAGGACTTTTAATTTCAAAAGAGCATAATGAAAAATTGATAAAAGAAAATGATAATTTAAAGGATAAACTAGAATCATTAAAATTGTTTATTGAAAATTTTTCAAGTAATAAAAATTCTCTTAACTCTAGTTTATTAAGAAATCTAAATTTAAAGAGCTTAACTTCATATTATAAGAGTATGTCTATAAGGAAGAGTGGAAATGAAAATCATCAAAATAAGAACCAATCTTTTAAAACATATTATAACCAACTCTTTCAACATTCAATTCTAAAGAAAGACAATCACTCTTATATACTTTCAAAGAATCCATATAATAAAATTCATTATGATTATCAACATCAATGTATTTTGAAAAATAATTTGAATAAACATAAATCCCAAATGAATTATTTTTCAAACAACTATCATTCCAAAAAGATGTCAATAATCATAACATAAATTTAAAAGATAAACAACCAAAGTATGAATGGAGACCCAAAATTAAAAACGAAACACTAACTCCACTTGTAAAGGCCCATTCATCACTATCTCTCCAAAAGCCAACACGATGTATTTGGGTACCCAAAGGAACCATCACACTTGGTCCCCTTTGGATACCTAAATCTCTCATTCACTAGGAATCATCGTATTGCATGAAGTAGAAATAAATTAAAAATGAAATATCATTACTCTACTTCATGATATGCTTAATTGCTTTTTCTTTTGTTTGTTTTCTTATTTTTGAGCCAACACGCTAAGGTCACTTAGATATATTATGAAATATTACTTTTACATTTTAAGCCTAATGTTTATCAAATCAAAATTGAATTAAATTGAACATAACATCATAATTTTTTTGTGATCTATCTTTTCTTTTTATATATTTTATCCTTTTTAAATCCATTGCCTATAAATGTCTTATATTATCATTATAAATTGAATGCTAAATTTGCTAAATGATATTATCAAGACTAATACAATTACTTTCAAAATGGGATTTAAATGGACTCTTAGGGGTCTTAGGCTAAAATATTAAATGCACAACTTATTGTATATTTGTCTATTTTTTGTTGCTGAATATAATAGCCCCTATATTGAAAATCATAATCGAGAAAAATCAGAATAAAATAATATAAAAAACAATGTGTTTTAAAATCAAATATTGTAACTCTATTGCTAACGCCAGGCATTATCACTAACGCTGGCGGTAGCATATTTTCATAAAAATTCTGATTTTCTCTGAAAAATTATTTTACTATCATTATTGTCCAATACATTGTATTTGTTTTGTCTAATTTCTAAAAATTAAAATCAAAAAGAAAATTTACAAAAATGATGAATTTGATTTCACAATCACCACCATGATTTATTAATATCCTATGCTAAAATTCACTATAATCATATATCATAATTCATGATCCATCAAGACCTATCTTAAATCAACTAATTCTATCAACCTTAGGAATTATGAAATATATGATTGCAATTGGTATTATAGTTTCATATCTTATTTTGTGTGTGTGATGTGCATCTTTATTGTTTGCATGTATCTCATTATCTTTAGACCTATGAATTAACTTGATATCAACAAGATGAAGTCAAATAGAATTGTCACTTATTTCTAGGTCTATGAAAATTCAAAACTCTATGTTTGAATACATGCAATTCAATTATATATTTGTCCAATTTTGCTTAGCTTTGCACCTTGTTGTCATAACTCATCATACTAGCATCATCACGTACCATAGATAGAAATCAATGTCCATGCTAGTAATATCTTGCAATGCTAAAGTAAATTATATCATTAAAATCTGAAAATCATATTTTCCTTTGTAATTATTTGCATGAATAAAACTTTTCTAAATGGATTTAAAATCAACAATCTTCGATAAAATTGTAAATCCAAAACTAATCATGCAATTATAACATAGTTTATATATTTAAGGCTTACATGCTTAGTACGTCCATAATCATTAAACCTATGACTTGTGTCTCACAATAGCGAGGGCGTAGGATTGTGTGCATTAGAGACCTAACCTCTAAGTCATGTCTTGTCCTTAACCGGGGAGGGTTCCAGTGGGGCCTTGCGAGGCACCGGGGGGAAAGAGTGCTAGGTCGAGCGTCGTCTTTTGTATGCATATGGGATTAACACCCCAACCTACGGCATGTGTGCAGCTCCTCATGCCCATCCGTCACTTAGTACGGGGCTAGAGTGTAGTCATATAGTTAAGGTATCTTGATCTTAGATATACTTATATTATATTCATTGTATAACTTTATCTCACTCTTTATTCATAAATCATGCATATTTATCTTTGTCCTAACATTACATCTTGTGTTTGCATATTTTATTATTTTGAGCTTTAATGATTTTACAAAATACAAGTACTTGAAAAATCACTAAAAACATGCTAAAAGAGTCTTCAAATCTAATCAATATACTCTGAAATTTCAACTGAAGGAAGGTCTCTTTATACTTCAAAAGAATCATAAAAAAGATTTTTCAAAACATCAAAATCTAATGTTTTGTTTTGGCGTTAAGAAGTTAACGCCTGGCGTTACTCCTTTGCTCCAAAGTATATATTTTTTGTTTTGAATTATTTCTGGTATTATTTTAATATTTTGTGTGTGTTTTATTTCTCTGTTTGTAAAAAGTTTTCTATCTTTTTATTTCCTTTAAAATGAAATTTTATTTAAAAACATATATATATATGTATTTTCTCATGCACTATTTTTGTTTATTTCTCTTGCATAGAATATCATTTACTGAAAGGGCTATTAAAGACTTCTATGTTTTCCAGAGAATATATAAAAAAAAAATACAAAATTACAAAACAATTTCAAAGAACACAAATATGTTTTCCTTTATGTGTGTTTATTGTTTTGTGCACATATAAAAAAAATCAAAATTTTTATAAAAAATGATTGTTATTCATTGCCATTGTCAAGGATGATTAATTATATCAATTAAAGATTAAATACAATGTTTAATTTAACTTTCAAGTTTCTTAAAAACATTGTTTTGTATTTGTCATGCCTTGAAAATTATCTTGTTATGTGCAATGAAATTGATTGTAGATAAACATGTGTAGAAACGCTTAGCATGCCTCTAAGTATGAGTAATGTATTCTGTTTGATAATGATTCATTCACTCACTTATTTTTGATAACCTACATGTGTTTACAATCTTATTCTTACATGATTGTGTAGTGTAATAACATAAATAATTAAAATGCTTAAATAGATTACCTGCACAACATTGAATTGGTTTTTACAATTCTTTGTCTTTCATGCACTTATTCTTTAGAGAAATGTGGTTTAAAATGCTATGTTTGCAAAACAAGTGAATTCGGAGCCCTTAGTCACTAAACTATAAAGTAAATAATAAATGACAAAGAAAACTCCACCAAGCACTACTCACCCTCCTGATAAGTCTTAATGAGCATTGTGAGGTTGAGCACCTTGGCTAAGAATTGTAAAGTGTTTTGTAGCAAACAATTTATACACCATTTCTCTTAGTACACCGGATCATAAAAAATTGAAAATAAAGCTAAAAAGTATAAAAGTGATCCCCCAAGCACTACTTTGCACCCTGATAAGTCTTAATAAGCATTGTGTGTGCAGAGCACCTTGATAGTTGTACTATTTATTCACGTGCATTGAAATAGTGTGGAAGTAATATTATTTGTGTATTTTAATGTTGTGTTATTTCATTATATATGTAATGTGTTTTTGATTGATTCATATGTATGTTTTATCAAAACACTAAATGCAAATTTGTACACATCATTATCCTTCATAAAACTTCTACTCATGAGAATTGGATCCTAATGCTCATCTACTCAAATCTCTACAAACTTAAGTAAATGGACTAGATAACTAAGCATGATCGCTACAATGTTTATGTTTACTTGAAATTGAAATTTTCTTACATTGTAGTTTGTGTATCTTTTCTTCATATTATGTAATCATGCTTGCAATATTATCTTAATGGAATAGCATCTCTTCAATCTTTAACTCAAACATCAACTTTTCAAATTTAAAACTCATTATCCTTTATATGGTTTTATCTTCTAAAAATGATGTTTATGTTTAAGAGTGCTTATTATATTCTTTTGCTAAGTTTATCACTTATGCTCATTCATGTCTATTATTTTTAACATCATGATTTCAACAAGTGGTATCTTAAAATAGAATGCTTACTTTATCATGTTAGCTATGTTGCTTACTACTTTATGTTACATCATGCTTATATTTTTCTCAACAAGTAGTATTTAACAAGCTTTTGATTGCATCATATTTTTCTTCTCGACATTGAACATATTACTCCTTATTACATACTCACTCCTAAAATGCTCTTTTGATACTACCAAAAGGGGAGATTAAATTGCATAAATCTAATATTTAGGGGGAGTGCATTATAATAATATTAAACAAAAAAGGGGTATATTTGTAGGGTGAGTAATCATATAGGAGGTGCATACACTATCATATGCTCGATCATGAAAAATCCTTCAATAAGTGGTTCCTTACCTATCTTAAAAGATATATACTCATCCCTACCAACTTTTGTTAATAACAAAGGGGGAGAAGAAATTGAGAAATCTAGTAAAATAGATATTTAGGGGGGAGTAAATTATAAGAGAACACTTATGTAGGGGGAGGACTTCATATAGAAAGAGTATGCATTATCGCTATCAAATCACTTCATATAGAAAGAGTATGCATTATCGCTATCAAATCTATCTTATTTTTAACCTGTTATTCATGCATATCTTATTACCGCACTTATCTATAAACACAAATAGTTTTAAGTTCACTAATTTCTCATACAGGTATTTGTTATTATCAAAAGGGGGAGATTGTTGGAGCCTATGTTCCGCATCTCTTGGTTTGAGAATAACAAATACCGTATTGTATTTGATCTTGTATTTTGTGTGTTTATAGTGTGCAGGTTGTACATGAACTATAGCTACACATCCCTATGAATAGTTTACTGATTGGAAATGATTCTCTGGAATATGAGCTAACGCCCCACGTTAGCTGTTAATGCCCAGCGTTAACTTCCATTGAGAAGAAAACTGCTGAGAAGGAAGCTGCGTTCGACTTATGGAACCTGCGTTCGACGAACGAGGAGCTCCGTTCGATGAAATTTCCTGCACTCGACGAACTTGAGCTCGACTTATTGCATTCGACGAACTGAACTGCGGTCGACGATTTGGAGCGTTCGACGAATGGAACTGCGATCGATGAATTGAAGTTAATTTCGTTCGATGAAGGCGCGTTCGACGAAAATTTGTTCTGTCACGCTTCCGACTTTATGCACGATGTCAGCAACTGCCATACATGATTCACTAACGTCGGGCGTTAACCTTAACGCATGCGTTAGCTTCCGAGGCTATTTAAAAGTACAGCTCCTCTCATTCAAAAAGATAAGAGATGATTCCAGAATTCTGATACTTTGGAGAGAGGTTCATGTACAACAAATTATGAGATCTCCCTTGGGCTAACATGAAGATCTAAAGAAGATTTTGAAGGAGAAGGTCTACAACGCATATTCCATACGAAGGACGATCGTTTCAAGAACGCCAACTTCTACATCGACTTCGTCTTCACCTTCAGAATTTCTTGGGGAGTTTCTCTTTACTTAACTTGTAATCTTTTATTTTTCCTTTTTGTATTTTGTGTGGAGAAATCGTTCGGTGAGAACGTCAGATTCCGGGAGGGATTTCGTGGGTAAATTCGCCTTGTGTTGGCGACTAGGTCCTTGTGAGGCTTAGGGGGTAATTCGCCGCCTTGTGCGTGGCGACTAGATCGAGGGTAGATCTAGGGGGTGGCTAGAGGCTTCATCTGGGGATAGATAGGCTATAGCCAACCGGTCCTTGGGAGAAGGACCGGTGAAACAACAAAAAGTGTTTTTACATATTTTTGCCTTGATTTCTAGCGTTATAGAAATTAAACATTTGTGTATTCAATTTATTATGTAATAAAATCATGTCTCTTAATGTTCTATTTAATTGATTTTATTTCCTCTTTGAGAATGTTTTAATTTCTATTTCCATCAAAGTATTAAATTTAACATTTGTATAATTATCTTTGAAATACAATAATAATTTTCATTATCTCTGATGTTCTGGAATTGTATTTCATTTAAGATTTCACAAGTAAAATCACTGTGGCAATCTTTTTGTTTTTGAAGAATATTCTCTGGAGAGCTAACGCCCAGCGTTAAGACTTAACGTCAGGCGTTAGCAACAGTCAACAAAAAGTTTGTGTCAATTATTTGAAAAGGAATCTTCATTACAATCCTATATAGAATATTAAAATATATTTTTCTATAAAATATTCTGAAACTTCAGTCTCAAACTCTGATAAATTTAATTAAGATTTAAATTCCATAAAACCCTTATTCACCCCCCTCTAAGGGCGCTGTAAGATCCAACACTAAACACTGCACAATTTTTCTCTAAAGTCGATCTTAGATCCGGGTACCATCAAATACGGGTAGCCAAGGGGGATATAAGTAAAACAGCCTTCAGGTCCCATCAAGGGCATTACGAATTCATTGTCATGCCCTTTGGGCTCACCAATGCCCCCTTGACCTTCCAATCATTAATGAACTCAATATTTCAACCCTACCTACGCAAGTTCATTGTGATTTTTTTCAACAACATTCTCATCTTTAGCCCAACCGAATCAGACCATCTTGAGCACCTTAGAAAAACCCTAGAGATTTTGGAAAAAATAATTTGTTTATTAAACTATCAAAATGTTACTTCGCCTCTCCAGAAATAGAGTTCCTGGGACACACTATTAGAGCCGGACAGGTGCTGCCAATACAAGGAAACATTGAGAGTATTGAGAATTTCCTCGAGCCTAAAAACCAAAGAGACGTGAGAGCATTTTTAGGCCTTACACGATATTACCGAAAATTTATACAAGACTACGCAAAGATCGCTTTTCCCCTAACAGAAGTGCTTAAATGCCACGCCTTTTCCTGGAACAATAAAGCACAAGAAGCCTTCACACAATTAAGAACCAAACTCATTACCTACCCCATATTAACACTTCCAAGCTTTCAAGAACCATTCCTTTTAGAAACCGATGCCTCAGGAACCGGCATAGGAGCCATCCTTAAACAGGCCAACCAAACCATTGCGTATTTTAGTAAGAAATTATCCCCAGCCATGCAAAAGAAGTCCACATACAGTCGCGAAATGTTTGCTGTTACGACTGCCATCAGCAAATGGCGCCAATACCTACTTGGTCATCAATTCACCATTCTGACCAACCACCAAAGCTTGCACCATTTGCTGACTCAGCAAATACAAACCCCCGAGCAGCAAACATTCCTCTCCAAACTCTTAGGGTACGATTTTATCATAAATACAAAGCAGGAAAAAAACCAAGCAGCTGATGCTTTATCTCGGCTGCCAACAAATCCAACAGAGCAAAGTTTAGGAAGCCTTAACATGATTATCATTCCCCATTCCCCCTTACTAGAAGGATTGAAGGAAGACTATGACCAAGATGTATTAGCACAAAAAAATTTAAAAAGGAGACACAATCCTACCCTAATTGGCAACAAAAAGGAGATTACATCATGCATCACAAAAGAATTTACATCCCAGATAAATCCAACATAAAAAAAAATCATAATCGAAGAGGCTCACTCAAGCTTGATAGGGGGCATTCAGGGATCATGGTTACAACAGCCCCAATTTTTCTGGCATAAAATGAAGCAGGACATTACCCAATTCATCAACCAATGTAATATCTGTCAAAAAGCCAAAGCCACAAACCACCTCCCTTATGCCCTGTTATAACCTCTCCCGACCCCTAGCAAGCTTTGGGCAGACATCACAATGGATTTCATTACCCACCTACCCAACTCTAACGACTACACCATCATATTAGTGATAGTCGATAGATTCTCCAAGACTGCACACTTCAGCCCACTAAAACACCCCATGTCTGGACCAAGTGTAGCCAAGGAATTTTGGGGGTGTGTTGGTAAATTACATGGCTTGCCCGAATCGATTATCTCTGATCGCGACGCCATATTCCTAAGCAATTTCTGGGTTGAATTGTTTACTTACAAACCGATGGGCTAACTGAGAGAATCAACCAATGCCTCGAACAATACCTACGCATTTTCTCTCATGATCACCCAAAAAAATGGTCAGACTTTTTGAATTCTGCAGAATTTCATTATAACACATCATATAATTCCTCGACCAACATGACCCCCCTTTGAGGTTATGTTTGGCCGACCCCCCTGGGTTACTCCTCTATGCTGCAGGTACCACCAACAATGATGCCGTGGAAGACACACTACAAACCCAAGATGCCTTACTGCAGTGTCTTAAACAGAATCTGATCAAGGCTCAACACCGGATGAAGGCTCAGGCGGATAAGAAGAGAAAAGAACTCAAATTGGAACAAGGAGATTGGGTCCTACTCAAACTCCACCTGTATAGACAACTCACAATGACAAGGCCCAGATGGAGGAAATTGGGCCTAAAGTATTATGGGCCTTTTCAAGTCACGGAAGTCATCGGCGCAGCAGCGTACCGCCTCCTCCTTCCTCCCGAATCCAGGATACATCCAGTTTTTCACGCATCCATGTTCAAGCCCTATGTCGGCGACCCAAAGTTACAGATCATCAATCTACCTACTCTCACATGGAAAAATAACCCCCTACACTCACCTCTGGCGGTCGTCAGTACGAGAAACATCATTCGACAGGGGGAAAATATCGACCAAGCACTGGTACAGTGGGAGGGTTTGCCCACCACACCCACCACCACCGTCGGTAAGCCCCATACCCGTGCCATGCACCCGACCTCACCAACCCAGCAAATAAAAATAATGACGCTGAGGACAGCGTCTCGCAGGAGAAGGGTAATGTTATGGCTCATCCAAGGGTCTCAGAGTTATACGCACCATCCAACTGTACAACTTATGACAGCTCAAAAGACATACCAATGGCCAGAGATCACCCAAGGCTAACAAACAGAGATCCAGCCAACAACGCTGATCCAGATCACGAGGCCACAACTCATCATCGACCAGCGGAATCCCAGCCATTAAAATGAAGCAATAAGTATAATCCTTGCCATCGCCGCCCACCGCAGAAGCCCATCCTCCAATTAAAGCTTTATATATATAGAGAGAATTGTTGTATCAGTTACTGTCCACAAGAACGTTATTTTAATTCCTGCATGTAACGGTCTGTTGACCTGGGCTATATAAAACCTTTGTATCTTCCTTTTTGAAGTAAGAATGAAGTATTCTAGTTTCAGTTCATCTCTCTACCTTCCTCTATCATCTTCCCTTCCCTCCGGACATCGCCTGGCCCTCCTCTACAGGTTTACCCAGCAAGATCGTTACACGCTGCTTTCTTTCGCAGTATAGGGCTTTGTTGATCCTGAATGTTTGAATGAATGCCATAATTTTTTGTCTCCCGACCTGAATGGTGCAATTTGAGTAGCTTTGCCGCCTGGCCTACAGAGAGGAATGAAGCCTTCGTTGCACTCTTTGATTGGTATCTGGATGGAAAGTTCTCTTTAAATGAATATCTGGATGATTATTTGAGCTCATCAGGTAAGGGCAAATTGTTCTTTTCCTTCTATTTGAGCTCATCAGGTAATCTATGATTCATGGTGTTTTCTTATCTCCCTTGATTCCCAGATTGTCTATATATTGAGACAACTGAAAGTGAAGCTCTCCATTCCATGGAAGCTCTACACCGACCTGTGCATGATGCTCTACATCGACTTTGGATCGGACACCACTCGGTAACTTCTTACTTCTTTTTTAAAGGGTAAAAGCGTAACACATAACCTCCTTACATTAGCGTTGGCGACTACGCGGTGGGAGGAATTTTTGGAATATCAATCTGATTTCAGAACATTGAATTTTCCTATCTATTGAATCTCTTTAAATGGATATTCAGTTGGGTGCTTCAAAAGAATATTCAGTTTGAGTTGAACTTTTGGAAATCCTTTATTGGATTTAAGTTATGTGAGTGCTCATCACATTTCGAACTCATGCTAGAATCTACATATAGCAAATTACAACGTTCTGACGTTATGCAATTGTTATTATTTTATTATAGTAATAAGGATAATTTGGTTATTAATGGGAGCAGATTGGTTCTCATCCTTAACAATTTAGGCAAAGTAGATTTCTTCATATTTGCTTCAGCACTAAGATTTCTCTCAGTTGATTTCTCATTAAGCACACATAATTTCTCATTAAGCACACATATTTTGGTACACATTCTTAATATTGAGGATGTAATGATGTAAGACCCTCTTTTTTTGCATTCATTCCCGGGTCTTACCGCCCAGAACCGCCGTCTTGTGGCGACACCATTACACCCAATGGTCGCCGCCACAATACGCCGATCCTGCCGGCTATTCATCATCATCCAGACCAACCATAATCACAGTAATTGAAGTATTAAATGATACAAGTCCACAAAATCACAATATATACTTATCATAATACAAGATTACAAAGTCCACGATGAGAAAGAACTTATAAGAATAAGGGCTTACGCCCCGTACATCGATATCCTTGCTACAAAAGTCTCCCGTCTCTACGTCTATGCGGAAGCTATCGAACTTTGTCATCGCGCTGTTGGAACACGGTCTTCCGCATCTCCTAGGTTTGAGAATAACAAATCCTATGTGTGTATTTAATCTTGTGTGATCTAAGTGTGCAGGATAACAGGTCAAAATAACTCAAGGTTTACATATGGTGGTTGCCCCCGAAATTGAGCCATCAACTCCAAACTGATCACTAGCACAGGCGATAGTGGATAGCGCCGTCGCTAGCTCGATGCACAGAAGGCATGCTGGAATTGTTGCCTCGGATTGAAGATTCTGCCGCGCAAAAAGTCTCCTAATATGGGATAGCGCCGACGTTAGTGGCTAGCGCCGGCGTTAGTGGCTAGCGCAGGCGCTAGCGCTAGTCTATAAAAAGGACCCAAGTCCTCTCGTTTCAAAGACACATCAGAGAGATATATTGAGTGCCAAAATTCCAGAGGCTATCTTGGCCGAAAGTTGATGTGCTAGCAAAGCTCTGCAAAACTTCTGAAGGAGAATCTCGTCACGCTGGATCAGATCGAAGTCCGCTTCTACAACGCTTATTCAACGGCGGATCTTCGTCTCCAACTTCAGAAGTCCATCTTGAGGGAGTTCTTATTTCTTTATTGTTATTTCATATCCCTCTTTGTAAACGATTAGTGAAATCGCCTCGTGTTGGCGACTAGGTATGAGTAGGACTTAGGGGGAAAATCGCCTCGTGTTGGCGACTAGATCTAGGCTAGGTCTAGGGGGACTCGAGGCCACATCCGGGGAGGGATTGGCTAGAGCGGCTTGAGGCCGAATCCGGGGAAGATAAGGCTAGGGCCACCGGTTCGTGGGGAAGCGAGTCGGGATAGAAAACCAAAAGGTTTCTTTTCTATTTAGCTTTGATTTCTAGCTTTCATAAGAGATCAAGTTTTGTAATCATATTTCTCAAGTTAATAAAATCATTTCTCTATTTTTACTTTATTTGATTAGTC
This sequence comes from Dactylorhiza incarnata, assembly GCA_033032865.1. Lineage (NCBI taxonomy): Eukaryota > Viridiplantae > Streptophyta > Magnoliopsida > Asparagales > Orchidaceae > Dactylorhiza > Dactylorhiza incarnata. The sequence goes on from JAWHQI010001629.1 coordinate 54,461, forward strand.
TTGATCTTCTTTATTATCATATTCAAAGCTTTTTCTAAAATAATCAAAATAGTTTTAAAATCTCTAAAACCCTTATTCACCCCCCCCCCCCCCCTCTAAGGGCGCCTACCGATCCAACAAGTGGTATCAGAGTGGTTTTATTCCAATCGGCTTAACAACCGGGAATAATGGCGTCTCATGATCTCGCTTCTACTAGTGGGGTAAATTTTTATGAAGAAGAAAAATCTCCTAAACCACCTTTATTCGAAGGGAAAAATTATAAAGGGTGGAAATTATTAATGGAAAAATTTATTAAAACTTTAGACATCGAAGTATGGAACTTAGCAATTATAAGGCGTGCGGATGAATCGAATAACAAAGAACGTCAGCTAAATGCCAAAGCCAAACACTATTTATTTTGTGTACTATCTAATAAAATCTTCAAATTCATATATTGCTTTTCTAGTGCATACAAAATATGGCGCTTTCTTGAAGAAATGTATGATCTTACTCTCGCAGGTGTGGAACAAACACAGGAGGAAAAGAACATACAAGCATCCATAATCATCCAAGAAGATCTCTCTTGGAGCGAAGCCATGGAGAATATTGAAATAGAAAAGGAGAACAATACACCAAGGGAAAGGGAAGATATAGATCCATCTATAATGGAGGAAGAACTAAAAGATGACGAAGGAATTTCATGTTCACAATCTGCCTCCTCCAATAGAGCTGTAAGGAAGACTAAATCTTCTTCTTGTGTGATAACTTCCATTTCTAGTTTCAATATACTAAAAACTGCTAAACGTAAGATCAAGAAATTGAAAATCACTATTAAAAATTTACATTTAGAAAATAAGCGATTAAAAGCTAATGTTAATTTGGAATCAAATTGTGATGTGTTTTCACCATCTTGTCCTTTACTTGAAAACACAAAACCTTGTTTTGATTGTGATATTATTAAGGAAAGACTTAAGGAACTTGAAAAAGAAATTATTTTTATAAGAGAACAAAATGAAAAATTATGTTTAGAAAATTCATCTTTAAAAAGTAATTGTGCTAAGTGTAAGGACTATGAAATTGAAATAAAAGAGATGGATGAAACATTTGATGAATATAGGGATGAATATGAAAAACATATTGAATCAATTGCTACCACTCTTAAAAATAGCACAATCGCGTATAATAAAGCTAGACATAATTTAAAAACTAAAAATGATGAATTAGAAACTAAAATTATCTTGCTTAAGGAAATCTTAAAGAAAAATTCTCAATATCAAGCAAACTCCAAAAGCAAGTTAAATATGAATCCTCACAATATGTCTAAACCTAACAAAGAAGATGAAAAATATCAAAATAAAATTCCAAATCATTATCTTTTAAAAAATCATCTTTCTCCCAACATAAACTTAAAATTGAAATTACACAAATTTCCTATAAACAATACTATCAATCACAATTTTCAAAATAAAGAAAATCTCAATAGAAATTTGATGTATAAGAATAATAAACCAAGGTCCGAATGGAAACCCAAAGTTAAAGAATATAAAAAGTTTGTAAATGAAATTCCAAAACACTATCCTCATCATTTACAATATCAATCCTTTCCCAACTTAAATTTAAATGCAAATAAATTTCCGATAAATAATAAGAACAATATTTTTTCATGGTATGAATGGAGACCCATACCTAAGAATGACGCATTAATGTCAAATGAAAGGGTCCATTCATCCATGTCTCCCCAAAAGAAAACACGATGGATTTGGGTACCCAAAGGAACCGTCACTCCGGGTCCTCTTTGGATACCTAAATCTCTTATTCATTAGTATCCCACCACTTGCATGAAGTAGAAATCAATTAAAATGAAATATCATTTCTCTACTTCATGATATGCTTAAACTTTCTTTTTATTGTTTTTAAACTATCATGCTATGATCACTGTATATGACTTGTGATATGACTTTATCATAGTAAACCAAAATTCATAAATAAATCAAATTGAATAATATTGAATAAATAGTCATGTCATTGTTCAAGTAATCTACTCATCTTTTTTATTTCTATCCTTCTAAATCCATTTCCTAAAAGTCTTATAAAAATTGAAAAACTAAATTTGTTATATGATGTTATTAAGACTAAATAAAATAAATGTCAAAATGAATTTAAAAGGTGTATCTTTAGGGGTATTAGGCTAAATTTATAAAATGCGCAAATTTTACTTAGGTAGTTAATATATTTGCATCATTTTCAATTACCCCAACTATGTTGAATCATAATTATGTTTAAATCGAAATTGAAAATTTGCATGAATATTATTTCACTTATTTATGATCATTTCCCTCATGCATATGTTGTGCAAAACTCAATAATCAAGGTTTAATACATATGAAACTCTAATGAAGATGAAACTCATGTACTAATTTTTAACTTTCGCAACTTTTTGCGATTTCTTCTCATCTCATCACTTCATTAGACAGGCCTTACATTGCAAAAACATAATTAAGAAAAATTGGAAGCAAAATCAAAGAAAATCAAGGCTATACAATCAAAATAAGCACTCTCTGTGAGCTAGCGCAGGCGCTAATACCTAACGCCGGCGCTAGCTCATGTCTCCGATTTTCTAAAATTTTAAAATTCTGAAAATTGCTTAAAAATATATTAATCTATATGTACTACTCATTTTTGCAATTCAGCCTATAATAGATTTTTGAAAAATCAAATAGAAAAATAGAAAAATCAAATTACAAAAAAAATTTATATGTTTTGCCTTAGTGTTTTTGTCATTTGTTTAAATTCTATTTCTAAAACCAAAAATCAAATACAAAAATATAAAAACAAAATTCTCAATATTTGAACTAAACTTTTCTATTTACATATATCTTGCGAAAGGGTGATTTGGGCTATCATCCCATCATATCACCTAGTACCGGGCGAACCTCTCACAGGGTAGTCCTCGGGAAGTCCAAGATCAAATTATAAGAGTCCGAACTTTAATTTAAAAAAAAAAATTCAAAAATATATCAAAAATACTGTATGGACTTTATTGTGAAATCAAGCATGATTTAATCTATTATTTTGAACTTCTAAAATGTTACAATCTACTCTTTCAAATTACATAGAACATTGTCTTTATCATGCTTTGATAAATCTATTACTATGTGCATCAATAATAATTAGAAAAGTTTGTGTAGGATTAAGCTTAGCATGCCTCTAAGTATGAGAAATATTTTATGTTTGATAATGATAGATATTCACTCACTTTTTGGCATTGTCTACATAGGGTTTAATTTAAGAATGCTTGTGTATGTTTATGTATTAGTACAATGAATTAAAATTGCACAAGTATCTTACCTACACTCCTTTATTTGCACTTTTACAAATTAAGAAAAGTGGTTATCTTTCTTATAAATTATATTGGTTTGCAAAACAAGTGTATTCGGAAAACTTTGCACAAAACAAAAAATCATGAAATAATTTAACAAAGTTATCTCCACCAAGCACTACTTGAACCTCCTGATAAGTCTTAATAAGCATTGTGAGGTTGAGCACCTTGGAAAGAATAGTAAAGTATCTTGTGCAAACCATTACTTTCTTTCAAAATAAAAACCACTTATTCTTAAGTACACCGGATCACAATAAAAAAAAACAAGAATAAAATTATGTGATCCCCTAAGCACTACCTTGCACCCTGATAAGTCTTAATGAGCATTGTGTGTGCAAAGCACCTTGGTAGTTGTACATTTTTTTGTGCATTGAAGTGAGTGGAAGTAAAATTATTTGTGTTTCATTGTGCTTTCACTTTACATATTACTTGTATTTTTGATTAAAACATGTGTTTACTCTACTCAAAAATACACTTATGTGCACATCATTATCTTCCATAACACTTCTTCTCATGAGTATTGGATCCTAATGCTAATTCTATATCACTCCTTGCTTATGAAATGCACTAGATAACCTAGCATGATTTCTACAATGTTTTGGTATGACTTGAAATTGTGAATTGAAATAATATTGTAGTAATCTCTTTGTGATTGTATTATTTCATGCTTGGTTATTCTTGTCAACCATAAAAGATTTTCATGGAAACATGATTTACATAAACATCTTCTTTTTGAAATTAACTCATATATCTTTTTATGGATTATCCTTGATTAAAATAAGATGTTTCATGTATTTCTACAAGTCTTCCGCATCATCACCATATAATTTTTACCTTGTGCTTTAATGCTTATATCAAGTCTAAAATCTCAATTTTTCTTAAAAACAAGTAGTAGACTTGCTTGGTAAAATTTATATTAGCTATTCTAACACGCATATCATTTTTATGCTAAAAACTCTAATTTATCTCTATATAAACTTTTATGCTAAACACTCCTCCAACAAGTGAAATATTGCTTATAAAACATCCTCTTATTATTGAATTTCAAATCAAACTTTACTTCTGTGTTTCTAATTGCTAAAAGGATGTTGTTTCTTTCTTCCAAAAAATGCTTTAACTCTTATCTTTAAAAAGCTTGAAACTCAAAAACACATCTACTTTTTGAACTCTTATTAACCCACATCTACTTTCTGTGTTTCTAATGATGTGTCTTTTTCAAAATCTTCCACAATGCTCAATCTCTGATTCATTTACAATTTTCAAAATAGCTATGGGAGTGTTCTCATAAAGACAAATATAAACCCATATGCTATAAAAATCCATATGATTTAAATGCTTATTGTTTCCAATAATTGCTATCCTTGACTTCATTTCTCACCATAGCGGGGGCGTAGGGTTGTAGACATTAGATAACCTTATCTCTAGTCATGTTTTGTCCTTAACCGGGGAGGGTTCCAGTGGGGCCTTGCGAGGCACTGGGGGGAAAGAGTGATAGGTTAAGTTTTGTCTAGTGTTTGCATATGGGACTAACACCCCAACCTACGGCGTGTTTGCAGCTCCTCATGCCCATCCGTCACTTAGTACGGGGCTAGGGTGTAGACATATTGTCTGGGTAGATTGGTTATTTGGAAATCCTTATTTTTAGGCTTAAAACTCTTATTTAAAGGGGAAATCATTATTTTTTGCTAAACTCTGATTTATAAAAGGGGGATAACTACAAACAAAAGGGATAAAATAAGTCATAACTCTGATCCTTTTCAATGAAAGACAAGTCTAAAACTCCTTATCATTTACTTAAAAAGCTCGATCATGCCTTCTCTTTTATTTACACATTTTTAGTGCTCTGTTTCCCTACCCACTTTTGCTAATAACAGAGGGGGAGAACTAACATGATAAAATGCAAAAGGGGGAGAACTAACATGATAACATATCTAACATGCTTAATTCAGTTAAGAACATATTAGGAGAGCATTCATTTAGGGGGAGCATGTATTTAGGGGGAGCAATACTAAAATGCTATAATCATTATTTATCCTAAGTCATCCTTTTCACACACACACAAATATGTTTCTTCATGCTTATTTAGATTAATGCTCTGATTTATCATTAATGGATTTGTTATTATCAAAAGGGGGAGTTTGTTGGAACACGGTCTTCCGCATCTCCTAGGTTTGAGAATAACAAATCCTATGTGTGTATTTAATCTTGTGTGATCTAAGTGTGCAGGATAACAGGTCAAAATGACTCAAGGTTTACATATGGTGGTTGCCCCCGAAATTGAGCCATCAACTCCAAACTGATCACTAGCGCAAGTGATAGTGGATAGCGCCGACGCTAGCTCGATGCACAGAAGGCATGCTGGAATTGTTGCCTCGGATTGAAGATTCTGCCGCGCAAAAAGTCTCCTAATATGGGATAGCGCCGGCGTTAGTGGCTAGCGCAGGCGCTAGCGCTAGTCTATAAAAAGGACCCAAGTCCTCTCGTTTCAAAGACACATCAGAGAGATATATTGAGTGCCAGAATTCCAGAGGCTATCTTGGCCGAAAGTTGATGTGCTAGCAAAGCTCTGCAAAACTTCTGAAGGAGAATCTCGTCAAGCTGGATCAGATCGAAGTCCGCTTCTACAACGCTTATTCAACGGCGGATCTTCGTCTCCAACTTCAGAAGTCCATCTTGAGGGAGTTCTTATTTCTTTATTGTTATTTCATATTCCTCTTTGTAAACGATTAGTGAAATCGCCTCGTGTTGGCGACTAGGTCTGAGTAGGACTTAGGGGGAAAATCGCCTCGTGTTGGCGACTAGATCTAGGCTAGGTCTAGGGGGGCTCGAGGCCACATCCGGGGAGGGATTGGCTAGAGCGGCTTGAGGCCGAATCCGGGGAGGATAAGGCTAGGGCCACCGGTTCGTGGGGAAGCGAGTCGGGATAGAAAACCAAAAGGTTTCTTTTCTATTTAACTTTGATTTCTAGCTTTCATAAGAGATCAAGTTTTGTAATCATATTTCTCAAGTTAATAAAATCATGTCTCTATTTTACTTTATTTGATTAGTCTTGATCTTCTTTATTATCATATTCAAAGCTTTTTCTAAAATAATCAAAATAGTTTTAAAATCTCTAAAACCCTTATTCACCCCCCCTCTAAGGGCGCCTACCGATCCAACACGCGCGTCTGTAGCTGCTGCCTGCATTAACGGGTAGTGGATGCTTTACTTCATCCCGTCCTCCTGACCTGTCTCCTGAACGGGGTCCTGCTGCTCTGACACATCATTCCTAAAATGATGAGGTCCACCGCCGTCAGTCAATAAGACTCAGCATATTCCTCACTACCTCCACCCGCGACTCCTAGGCACCGTGCGGGAGGAGGAAGCAGAGGACATCAAAGGGTAAATCAAAAGCAGGTGACAAGGGGATCTATACTAGCAAGTATATATATATAGCAAGGTAAAATATACTGGCAAATAAATATGTGCAGTAAGTAAAGCAGTATATAAGCAGTAAGTAAGCAGTAAGTAAGTACGGTAACAACTAGAGAAGCTATGAAAAATAACCATAACTTATATGCGTACACACAAAACACATAAGCTAAGGGATCTGGCAAGAAGTCAACTCATCGTATAAAAGGGCACATACTAATTTATACAATGAGGTCTATGTTTTATGCAAGGATGTTATGCTATGATATGCAATGCAATTGTGCAACTCACGCACACGACTCTGTATGTACAGACATTTTTGTAGTTCCCTCTATTCGAGTGTGTCAACTCAGGTACCCAACTGAGGCGAACTGGGCAGTGGACCAGACTTTCCACTTCTAGGCTTGTGTAACACCACCCAACCTAGACCTTACATATGCCCCTAAAGAACACACCAGGGTATCCGCGTACTATCTGGTAAGCACCACCTCTATCCCATTTTTTGAGTCTCTGCTCAGGTACACCCGTTGAGGCAAACATGGGCAGTGGATCGGGTCCTCCACTCCTAGGCTAGTATGACACCTCCCGGCCTAGACTTTTGTACTCCCTTGAAGAACACACCAGGGTATCCGTGTACTACTTGATACATGATGTCTCTAATTAAAAATGCCTAGCCTACTACTCGCAGGACCTAACCCAAAGCAATATATAGTGAGCCTAACGCTCGCAGGACTAACCCTGTCCTTTCTTATATCCTGAGCCTATCGCACACAGGACTAACCCTTGTCCTCCCTTATATCTCGAGCCTACCGCTCGCAGGACTATCCTGTCCTTTCTTATATTCCGAGTCTACCGCTCGTAGGACTATCCTGTCCTTTCTTATATCCCGAGCCTACCGCTCGCAGGACTAACTCAGACCATATTCCTTTCAACCCGAGCCTACCGGTCGCAGGACTATCCCAGTCCTTATTCCTTTCCCTCCCAAATTTGGGGGGGGGGGATTATATTTCCAGTTGTCCTACTTTACTACTCTTATCTATTATTAGTTGACCTCAGAGGCTTGGGGTGAATCCTGGACTTTCCGTGGATTACCCGGTGAAGGGCTCGCAATGGTACTAGGGAATGCGATGGTGACTGAAGCCCAAGTTCCCCTTTCCAGGATATTTACTCTTATTGGTTTCTACCCATTCTTATATGCCCATTTGCTCTCCAATTGCTCTAAAATCCTAGGGTGGATTACCATTTGACTCGGACCAACCTGTGTCGGTGTTCTATCAAACACCGAACCATGTTATTCTTAGTGACTGACTAATTCCTTGTGTTATTTCTCAATCACAACTTGCACTTCCTGCTAAGTCATTCTTCACCTTCCCTAATAGGCCATTGTCAAATTCCTGAATTGATAGTTTTATTAAACACACCCCGTCTTCACTTCGTTGACTGCCTTTGGTGATTAATCCTTCTGTTGGGGAAATGATTTATCTTAACCCCTAAAAATGAGTAGAATATAAATTCTAAGAATGTAAAAATCAGTCTAAGTAATTATGCGTCGAATAGTATTCGACGCAACGTCGAAGTGTAGTCGACATTCCTCTCAGAATGAGTCAAAGTAACTCTAAACAGAATTCGACGTAACCTATGTCGACGTAACTCTGACTTCTAGTCGACGTATCTAGTGAAGTCGATGCACCTTAGTCGACGCACCTTCCATATTCTCCTCTCGACGTCCAGCCAGTCTGAAATCGACGCTTACGTCGAATAGTTATCGACGCACGTTGATTTCTATGTCAAATTCAAAACACGCCAGATCTCTTTCCTTCTTTCAGTAGATCTGATTCTTAGGGAATTATATTATCTTTTATAGCCGTTCTGAATCAGTCTTTCATTCTAATTGATTCTTGGCTAAATTGATTAAGTTTATTATGGATATTATTTGAAATCAGAATGATCTCTTGCCTTCTACAAAAATATTGATTATGGAATCTTTTTCTCTCATTATTTCTCTGACTGCTAATTGATTATTCTCTTATAGTATTCTTTGAATAACCAGAGCTATAAATAAGAGGGAAATCGGCAGAGAACAAAAGGGGTGATCTACTCCATACATTTGAAAATAGAGGAAAGCTCCCAAGAGAAAAGTGAGAAAAGATGAGAGAAGTGATAGTGTGCTGAAGCAAACAACACGCCTTCTTCTTCTCCTTCTTCTGAAGTCATACTGCTGCAATTTCTGAAAGCTCTCATTCAAAAGAGAAAGGCCTACAATCTCCTTCTCACTATAGAAAAGAGATTTCAAATTCACTATACTTGTGCTTCTAATCTTCTTGCTAGGAAGAAGATTCTTTCTTGCTTCTATTGTTTCTTTTCTACTTCTTCTTCTATTCTTCATTTCATTTTTCAAACAGTGTAAAAGAGTTTTAGAATCTCTCTACAAAAAATTCAGTTGTACTGGTTCTAAGAGTCTCCTTATCAAAAGACTCAGGCTGTGGTTCTAAGAGTCTCCTTATCAAAAGACTTAGTGCAAGATAGTGAATTCCTACCAAGGGGGTAGAAGAGTGGACTACCCAAAGTTTGGGGAACCACTATATTTCTTTGTGTTTGTGCTGTGATTTTCTTTTTGCTATTTCTTTCTTTATTTACTTAATTCTTGTTGGTGTATGTGGGAAGCTTTAATCTGTGATTATTACGTATATATATATTTTGTTAACTTTGCACAAAGTATTTTTAAATCTCTATTCACCCCCCTCTAGAGAATTCTAGTGTGGTTAACTGTGCACTTTCACCTTCAACCTAATTGGGCATCTGCAAATCTCTTAAAGTTAATAACTCTAGTGGTGGTGACCATAAGGAAGGGGTCCAAATCTATGTTTTCAGTTTTTACTGTTCGCAGACCAAGGTAGGATTGAACTAGGTTTGACTCTTAAGACGCAACCTTGGCCCTATCATGTCCTAATGAGTTCCAAGTTCTTACCATAGGTTCATAATGAGTAACGACTAAAAACTTCAAATCTTAAGTTTCATAATTTTCTAGGGGATAAATAATCATAATTTCTATTTAAAATTGATGGTGTGCAAATAGGGTTTTGTACATCAAGTATCAACTAATGATCCCCATAAATTTTGATAAATTCAATATAACATTGTAATGGTCTAAAAACCTCAACCCTAAGTTTCACATTTTTTTCAGGGATATTTATTCATGATTTATATTTTAGATGAATGGGGTGCAAATAGTGATTTCCAAATCAAATATCCACTAGAGATCTCTATAAATTCTGATAAATTCACTATAACATAGTGATGGAATAAAAACCTCAAACCCTAGGTTTCACATTTTTCCAGGAAATATTTATTCACAAATTCTATTTAAAATAGATGAGGTGCAAATAGAGTTTTATACACCAAGTGTCAACAATTGATCTCCATAAATTCTGAGAAATTTACAGGACTAAGGTCACTAAGGGAATCTATTTGAATAATTTCATAATTTTTCAGTGGCATATGAGGCATGAATATCATACTTACATAAATTTGACCTAACCAAATAAATCACTTCTAGAGAAACATATGTGATCAAAAATTCCAAAATAAATTCCTAAACATGTCTTTCAAGTCAAAGACCCTTCCCCAGAATTTTGGATTTACCCCTAAAGTTTGACTCAAATCATTTCATTAATTTAATAGTGTGACAATTTAAATTTAATTAGAAACTTTAGGAAAATAATTTCCAAAATCATGAGACTTATTTCAAAGATGTATATCCCTCGTGACATACA